>CAEGAF010178061.1:0-34982 GCA_903067075.1 Micropoecilia bifurca | reverse complement strand
AGGTGAATTCATGGTTCCTTTTTCCACATAATGTAACAGTAGTGTTTATGATAAAAAATAAATAAATAATAATTATGTGATCGGTATCGGGAATTGGAATCGGCGATTTTCCCTCAGGGGTGATCGGTATCGGGATCGGCAGGAAAAAACCTGATCGGCACATCCCTACAAAGGACTGCTACTAGTAGCGTACCTGGTCCTGCTACAGCACAAAATTGTGAATTTTACAGCTTTGATCCCAGTAAAATGCAATATTCAGCTTGGGAGTCCATAACTTCAGTTCACAAAATAATATGCAATTATGAAAAAAAAGTGTTATTGTGACAATTATTGTGATTTATAAAGATGACAATGCCTTTTGCAAACACCAAAAAATATAATAGTATTGGGATTGATTACTTTTTTCACTTCTGGTTGCATTAGAGCATCAATAGCAAATGTATTTAGAAAACAAAATATGCAAATATATGCAAATTGTGTTTGCTGTCTATCAGCATGACCACTCTATTTGATGCAACTGGTGCAGCGAAATAGGTTATTTGAATTTGAACAGCTTAGGAAAACTCATAGCTTTAACACAGAATGACCTTCTTTAATGAACAAAGCTTCAACAGCTCAAAACACTTAGGTAAACATTATTAATTTAATTTAATTTTCTTTAATACACAATTCCTGTCATGATATTTCTGGTATACCAAAGGAAGAACCTGGTTTTCTTGATTCCAGAGTAGCTTTGCTCTATCTGAAGATCCTATACTAATTGTGTTTTTTACTTGATTAAATCAAAGCTGCATTCAAGAAGATAGAAAACAATAATGAAATAAGAAATTGTGTTTTGATGAGCTTCGAGTTTCTGGATTATTTGTATGGGTGCATGAGTGTGACTGTGCATGATCATGTGTGTGGGTGTACACGCACGCACGCGCAAGCACGCACGCACGAGCACGTATGTTTAGAGCAGAGACGTACGGTGAGGTTCATAGATGGTGAGGCACCGACTTAATTATAATCGTATTAACAAATCTAGACCCCTGCATGTTATTACATAAGGAAATTTTACGCATGCGTACAATGCTGAAGGGCAAAAAGACTATTCTTTAACATGTGATGCTTAGCTGCGCTGCCGCCGCAGAATAATTTTGTTATCTCAATCAAACTTAGACATGTAGATATTATTAATTTTGTGCTGTGCTTAACAGCAAAGGGAGAAACCGTTAAAGTACAACTCAAGACCACACCTTTCTTACTCTTTGTATTAGCGCAGTTTCTGTATGGCTAGATTGCTGTTACTGTCTCTTACTCTGCAGTTGTGGAGTCACAATGTCTGTGGTGGAGTCACCATGTCTGGGTTCATGAGCGCCCCCAGCGATGAGGCACGAGAACTGCCCCCCTCACCTCTAATCTGTTCTCTGCCATTTCTGATCACTCCTTAGCAAACAAAACACATTACATACGCAGTTTGTGACAATACAAACGCAATACATTAAATACATAAGCTAAATTATGGAAAATCTGTTCATACATTAAATGTTTTTAACCATATTATTGGCGACGTACAGACAGGAGGAACATGCTCTCGTAGAGTGGCAACCGGTCCAATTAGCGAGAGGTTGTGCAATCCCAGATGAGGCTCAGCTCGCTGCTGTCTCACCGGCTTCGCTTCTAACCATTTGAATGGGAAAATGCGAAAATTGAGTGATTTTGAAGAAAAATAACATCAGATTTGGTTAAATTAAATGAAAAATAGGTACTTTATAGCACAAACCACAGGGTGAAAATATCTTTATAAATGATTTTATTATTATATATTATTTTCCATGATGACAGGTGAGGCTCTGCCTCCCTTGACCACACGTCATTGGTTTAGAGCAGGTGTGTGTGAGCTAATTTGCCACAGGATGAGAAGTCCCCAGACCAAAGAGGCACAGGAAGAGACACAGAAAAACAACAACCCCCTTCCCAACCACGTCCCCAAGTGCAGGCCAAGTTCACAAACTGGTCACTCCACTGGCCAGGCACCCGCATAAGCTTCAAACAGCAGAACTGCATAGCACAGGGGAGAAGGAACCTGACCAGCTGGACCAGGAGCAGCAATACATAGCATTGGGAGGAAACGGCACTGTCTTTGTACAGATCCATTCAATAAATTATAATTATTATTGAAAATCCCATTTATTTCAGGAATCTCATCACTAAATGAGGCACTTTATATAGATTAGTTACACACTGATGGATGTTTGAAAACCTTTATTTCTGTTAATCATGGTGATTTTCCACTTACAAGTAATTAAAACATGACATTTAAAAATACATTTTTAATATACTTTTAATCTGGCAAACGGGCTTCATTTAAACATATGACTGAACTAATTAGTTAGTTAGTTACATTAACAAACTAACTAACTAACTACAAATCCAACAATTTAAAAAAAATACAGTACAGGAAAGTTGGGTGGAATGCAATTCCCAGATCTTCAGAGATAAATGGAAAAAACATAAGTACAGCTTAAGTAGGCACAAACAATTGTTCCTGGTTCATTGTCTTTCATTCAGTTCCAACAAGTGGTTCTCCAAATATTCTCTACTACACTTCTTTTTTGAGTATTTTATGTTAAAAGCAAGAATCAGTGTGCTTGAACAATCCATCACAGTCAATTTGTGTTAAAGTTGGTACCAAAACTTCTTCAGAGAACCACTAAGGGCAGCACAAGTACTACCTGTGGTACTTGTATCACGGTTTGAGAACCATTGATCTAATACAAGTTGAATAAATCCTTTATAGTCATCCCTCTTGACACATAGGCCAAAATTATTTTTTTCAAGGAGTTAATTATATTCAGAAGCTGCTATTTCATTAAAAGGGACAGAACTGCTGTTAGCTCCAGCAGGATGGGTTACAGTCAGACTGTAACCTATAGGCTATGACTCACCACAGCTCTCTACTTGTTTTGTCATTATTTTAGTGAAAAACAAAGAGTCAGTTCCAAACCACCTTGACTTCGAAATTGGATATTTAAGTTTTAAAATCTCAGTCTGAAAAGCTAAAGTGAATAAATGTACGCTAGTGAAAAAAACTGTCAAATAGAAGAAATGTTTTTCCCACCCTGGTGTTTCACATAGCTTAACTTCTTAATATGAGCTTCATCAGTCAACCAAATCGACAGCATTTATGCTAAAGGAAATGGTTACAAAGAAAATGCAGAAATAAAGGTAAAAATTAAAAAAACAAAGACACGGTGAATATTTGAACACCAATGGATACAATTTCACTTATGTCAAGCCTGAGCCAATGAAGGACTTGGATGATGGCTGGGGAAGGAAGAGGAGCAAAGTGCAATAAAATGGGCGAGGGTGGTGAGAGGGAGTGTCTTGGCTTCTATTATAGCTCTCGGAAAGTAGGAACTCAATCAGCGGCCAGGCGAGGGGCCCATTGTGCTGGAGTGTAATGGGAACTGTGAGATTTTATTAAGAGAGAGCAATTGCATGTGCTCCTCATCAGGGTTTCCATTGTGCCATTGGTGGTCACACTGACGTCCGGGGAAGATAGAAACAAGGTATTTACTGTCTCACATTGGGGAGAATAGACAGCTCCCAGAAATAGGGTTCCACTTTGACGCGAGGGGGTCTGTTACTTATAATTGTCACAGCATTCTCTTGTTCAATCTGTTTCTATCCCCATTGCTCTCACTCCACTTTTTCTAAGCTCTTTTCCCTTCTCTCCCTTCCTCCTTCTCTCCCACTGTCAATTCATTTGTTTGTTCTTTCATTTTTCACTTTCTGAAATCCCTGTTTCTGGCATTCTGGTTGAGCCATAAAGAAGATCTATCCACGGCGAGTTTTATCTCTACAATCATCCCATGCATAGTGATTCTTAGGAAAAAAAGATAATTGGGATGAGTAGTGGAAAAAAGTGTGGGAGGACAGCAGTGTGAGAGGGTGTGTCAGCCTGACTGGTGATGGACCCATCCTTGTTGGTTTGCTGCTGTCGGAGCAGGAATTTCCAGAGGACATGGTCTAAATTTGGCTGTTTACGTCTTTCCTCAATGTATAATATATCTTGCTGTTCGCTGTTCCCTACTAACAAACAGAAGTAAAGGTTACCCACATATTTCTGCTAGTAACTGAGGCAATGTGTATTTGAGAGCTCTTAGTAACAAATGTTGTAAACAGTATCTCTATTGCTCCCAATGAGAACTCAAAATGATCGTCATATGCTGTATTTCTGCGTTCATACGGACGTTATCTTTCTCCCGACAGGTATATGCTGGAAAGGAATATGCTGAAACACATTGGGTTTGTGCCCACAAAATGTCCTGTTATCTTTAGACATCACTAAGTTGAACAAAGATCAACTGGGAGTTTTATTGCATTATTTTACAAATAGTGAAACAAAGCTGAGCAGCAACACAAAATTCCTAACAATGTTATTGGTTACCAATTTTTAAACAAAATTACAACCAGCGAAGAATCATAAATATTTCTAATATTTTCACACTATTCCAGTGGTTAACTCCCAGGTGGTGATAAATCAAATCAATGATTATCTGATCATCAGAGAGTATTGCCACGTTTATGACAACAGCAGGCATTATCACAGTTTGTTGGCCTGAGCCAATCCTTAGAATATAAACGGAAAGAAAAAAATGCATCAGTAGTGATTTTACAAGTGTTTCTGCCTGTTGAGTTTAAGAGGGATTACAAGGTCTTTTCTAAACAATTAGAGTCCATCACCGAAATGTTGGGCAGTGCAATGCTTGGTAAAAAGGCACCAAAAGAATCCACAAGCATCTGTTGTTTGATGTCAAAGGTTATGACAGAGTTACATTAAAAAGATGGAAGACGAATTGCTTGTTTGGACGGAACGATAAAAGACGTCCACTTCTCTTGTAAAAGAACCAAACAGCATGGTGAATATATGCCATTGCATCTGCACAAACCACTTGCGGAAAATCAAGGAGGAGATGCTTGGCCACAAAACACACCATTAAGTTTGGTGAAAACTAAGTACGGTGTGTAAGCGTCAACTAGATCTGAGGACAATCTGTCAGTTCAACTTGCCAGCCTGCCACAAAGTCTAAAAAAAAGGAAATAATTCAGTTTCAAAGAAAATAAATCCAGACCTGAAACCGATACAAATTCTAAAAGCAAGGGATCTAAAGCAAGTTTTGAACCACTTAATACCAGAAAATGTCAAAGAAACAAGATGCAGGATTTTCTCACCAAACTGGTTATATTACTGAGTTAATCATTAAATCGACTTTTTCCAGAAGATGTCTTTTACAAACTGGTTTATGTAGAGTGAGAACAATCAGTTATCAGGGTCATTTTTGTGAATTTCCATAGTAAACCTACGGAAGACTACCAGAAAAATTGTATTTAAAAAAAAACATAAAAGTCCGACATACAAAATCTGAGAAATCACTATGGACCTTTTTTATAGGTGCAGTCATGCAGTCATTCTGCAAGAGACACACAACTCAGAAAGTCAGTAGGCTCAAAAGCTTATCAAATTTAGGACAAAAATAATAAAACTTTAGTTTTCACTATTTTGTAGAACAAATAAACAAATGTTTCATGGATTATACTTTAAATAATTTCTAAAAAAAAAAATTACATGAACATGAACATTCAACTAAGGTTCCTGTGTTACATCGTGTCTTATAAAATTGTAGAATATATGTTGCTCTTCTATATCCTAAAGTTGCTCTTCTGGGTTAAGACTTGGTGGCCATTTGAGTACAATAAGCTCTGTGCCTTTTTCTAGAAACCAGTTTGATCATTTTGAGTTGTGTGACATGGTGCTTAAAATCCAGCTGGATGTGGACATCAAAAAATGAGTACACTGGAGGATAAAGGGATGGCCATTATCAGCACCAACACCGAGACTGGCTGTGGCTTTTTAACTGTGTGCGGTTAGTGCTGAGGAGCCAAAAAAAAAATCCTCAAGAAAACCTCCTCCAACACTGCACATATTTTTTATGTTTATGCAAAATTCTGACCCAAGCAACTGATTGTTCCCACTATAATTGAATTATAGTCATCCATATGACTGGCAGATTCACTTATGTTAATAATTCTCATGCCCTGTTGTGTACTTTTTAACTGTAGTGTTTTTTACATTAAAGTTGCAATGGATAACTTTTGTTAACATTTTTATTTTTACATATTTTCTAAAACTGTCACTATGTTCTGATAGTAAATTTGAGACAAATATGTTAAAAAGAAGCTCATCTGCAACCTGCAGAAACACACAGATTCCATGTCTTAGCACAGTCGTGTAAGTGCTGCTCACAACCCTTATGCACAAGTGCAAGAGTGCCAGTTGCGGGGACACGACCTCCCAACCCCTATTACCACCCCGTCCGACCGTGACATCTGCCACACTCCTCTGAGCATTGAGCTAAGACCGCGGGAGGGTTAAGATTAGTGCTATTGCCAGGAAAAGTTTAATGTTTGACTTAAATTTAATTTATCCGAGATTACTGTTGTTATCTGATGAAATAGACTATTTCTTCTTTGGTTTGGAAAAAAGTTTTTAAAGTTCTATGGAAAATAGTCGTATTTGATAAGATGATATTAAACGGGAAAAGCAGTTATCACTCAATGTCTTGACCTGGCTCTGTCCTAATGAATCTAAACTTACTCCTCTCTGGTCTCATGCTGTTAAAACGCCCTTTCCATCACAGCCAATCTGATAAAGGGATGAGAGAGGATATCATGTGTTCCTCACACAAATCCTGCCTGTAATCCGTACATTGTTGTTGTTCTACTTCCCTCACTGTAATCTCTTTCCAAGTCCATTCTATCCAATGCTGTCGTCCACCAAATGTGGTACATCAAACATAATAGTAGCTACAATTTCAGGGAGATAAGGCAAGACAGAGGAGAATGCACAGCTACAGAGCGTCTTTATGAAGTTCTGTGTGTAATATGATACAAGGGGGACTGAAACATACTGGCCATCTGATAATGAGACAGGGCAGAAGGTTGTGGGGGGTTAAGGATTACATTCCCCAACAGTGACAGAGAGAACAGGACAGGACATATGTGGTGCTGTCCTTGAAAATACCATTTGACCACAATGCAAGACTGAAAAGGAAAACATCTAGAAAGCAGATTTAGAGATAAAATGTTTGAAATTAATGGATGACATTGTGTGGGACACAAATGTTACTTTAACCAAGAGATTAATTCTCTACCTTAAGTCCATCAACACAGTGACTAACCCAGAACAAAGCTCAGCCAAACGTTGTTTTCTTCCCCACAATTTCCTGTCCCTCCCCCCTGCCATGCTGCTCTGATTTTGCCAGTGCGACATTCTCCAGCATTTATGTTACAGTATAGCACGCTCCATCTGCTAAGATCTGAGGATGTGAAGTGAATGCTGTCGCATATAATTTCTTTGACACGACTGGATATTCTTCATAAGTGCGTCCCCAGAACGAGCGACCTGATGCGTAGGTAAAGCAGCACTCACACAGCAACAACTTGTCCCCAAATACAGAGTTTGAGGATGCACACTTGAAAGCATGTACTCTGTCTTTGCCTGGCCTTTATTTTTATCTACTTGGTGACACTTCCAATCACATACGGCATCTGGACTCATTAGCGTCAATGATAAACGTTGACAAAGGGAACAAAAACCTGCAAATGAAAGCTGACAGAGCGAGGAGAGCAGTAAATTAAAAGGTTCAAGGCAACCTTTTCAGACATACACAATGAATCCATGGACATCATGAAATCATTGTTTTTATAATATGACAATATGTAAAAGTGTACTTTATGTGAGCTGCACAGTGGCACCGATGGTACCACTACCATCTGTGTGCTATGGAAAGCAAGACAGTCCCAAATTCGTATCCCGGTCTGCAGTGGAGTTTGCATGTTCTTCCTCTGCATGCGTGGGTTCCAGGTACTCCAGCTTCCTCCCACAGTCCAAAAGCATGACTGTTATGATAACTGGTCTCTAAATTGTCAATTGATATGCGTGTGTTTTTGTACGTAGGCCTGTCACAATAACACATTTTGCAAGTTGCTGAGAGAAATTATAATATTTAGACTAGGGACACATTCTCAAAGATGAATAAACCTTAAATTCTAATGAACATTTAACACTGGAACTGAAAAACTTTTTAAATATCTAAAATAAATAAACAAAGCAACAGAAACAACAACTATAATAAATTATGAAGTCTATGTAAAAAAATGTCCTTCAAAAAAGGGGCTAGTTGAAACCAAGGCACCAGACTAAAGATTTTTGTCATCCAATTTTTTGGTAGAAAGAGAGAAAAATGATAAATCATATTGAGCTTGTTTGAATTTATTATGTGATGAATTGATTTATTTCTTATTGGGACAGGCCTATGTGTGTGTTGTTGTTGTACTGTACCCCTCTATTGTCCTGCAATGAACTGATGATCTGTCCGGGGTGTACCACACCTCAGTTAATGACTGCTGAACATAGGAACCAACAACCCCCACACCCCGCACCCCACAGCCAACCACCTGCAAGGATAAGCGGGTTCAGACAACGTATGGATGTATTTTATGTCTGAAATGAAATGCGATGGCAGCACAGGCATTTGTGTTTAGATTGGATCTTTGCCCATGATTAACAAGAGAGGAGCCAGGTGTTGTTGAGCCTCAGGGTCAGCTCGGGGCTGTGCTGGCTTAGCGATAGTGGCAAAGCTCCACTGAACACTGTACACTTGTCTGTATGCCACAGGATTCAATTTACAAGCTGCTGGTTTAAGCTGGCACAACGAACCACCCTGTTGTTTGCACCAGGATGTGCTGCCTGTTTTGGAGGCTTTTTGTCCTGCAGTTAACGAGCACTCTAGTGGGAGAGAATCTGTAACGGTCGATTACAGCTGTGATAATGGCAGACTCTTTTGTGTGCACAGAATGGTTAAAAAAAGCCATCCTCACTGGGGGGGGGGACAAATGAGGAAAAAATAAACTCTCGGAATCATGTAAAGCCTGGTGTTTTCTTAAGGAGGACTGAGTGGATCTGATTCCAAGACAAGTGGCTTCCAAAGACACACAAGCATCTATTATCTAGTGCAAGCCCCACAAATCAACGCATATACCTTTACAAATACATATTTTCTCACACATACTAATTCACAAAGGTACATTTAGTAGTATCAATGCATTGATTACATTGGCTATCTTCTAGCACTTTAGAGATATAGAAATTCATGAAAATTTCAAAATGTAGCTGCAGGCAATTGGAAAAAGGACTGGAGCATACAGGGGAAGTTGGTGATCAAAAAATGATGTTTTCTGATCTGAGTATCATGTGTTATTTGAAACAATGCTTTCTTCCAGGCAGAAACAGATATTTAGTTCCATCTTGATTCCATGCAGGTCAGCATTAACAAGCTGCTCAAACACAAGGTTGACTCACTTGTAGATTACAAAGATGTAGCTGTCCAAACACATAGTCTTTAACAAATGTATCTCTGCCTCTTCCTGCTTGTTACATTTTTATGCAAATCTACAAAAGAAAATATGGCCAGTGGTTATTTTTGCCCTTTCAAAATAATGTACTTTTTGGCAGATTTTCTTAAAAATCTTCACTTGAGTCACACAAGGCAGACAGACTAGAAAGTGCAGGAGTCATTTGTCTTTCACTACCAATGTCATTATAGCCAGGTAGAAACCAGCCCCTTTTTCTACCCTTTGATTCATATAGAGGGTCTCGGCCATTGATAAACGATTGCTTGCAAGAGGCATGGACTCTATTAAAATTTCAAAATGATTGGATCTAATTTTGCCCAAGTGCTAATGTTTGGCTGGGACGTATGTAATGTGGCAGCTCAATGAAGTCAGGAACTGCCTGCACTGTAAACAACACCATGGGAGTAGGGCTACGACACGCTGGCTATAAAATCCTATGTACATTCCTCTTGCTCCATCTGCTCAGTATTTGGAAGCCTGACCAACATGGACTAAATAGCTTCATTCACTTCCAGTCCTCCCACTGCCAAACTGCAAACCTATAGGTAGACTACAAATGACCTACAAAGTAGAAGTCAATTGTTTATAACGCGGATTGGCCTGGTTGTAATTAAATTGGAGAAATCAAGCTCAATGGGAGAAATTCCAAACTGAAAGGAGATGAGAACTGAGTAGAATTAAGCAGGAAAGCAATGGCTAAGTAAATGTTATTAAATAAAGTGGTATATAATACATTTTTTAAATTTATGGAAAATGTTAGTTGTGTCATTTATTTGGTTGACAAAATTTTTAATGAGCAGCCAGAGAAGGGTCTGGAGTGGCTCGTCTTGTCAGTGTTTATATCAAAGTTGCTGCACACTTCCTCCTCTCTGTTTCAACACAATACCACATAATATTTATTAACAACAAAGAAAGTCTGCTGTCATTTGGAATGTCACAAAGTGGAAACCACAAAATCTCCAACATTATTAGAGCACTGTTTTTGTTTGAAATGCAGGATGGATAGTAGAGCAGTAAGTCTTGCTAATGAACAAGTAATTTTTTTTAAGTTACTCTACTAATTATTTCAAAATGCCTTGATTGGAAGCCTATTCTATTAGCTTTGACTGCATCCGTACATCCCTATTTTGTATATAACTCGTTTGTAATTCAAAGGAACACAGAACTTGACAAATTCAGAAATTTATGGTAAATCTCTAAAGCAAGGTCCAATCAATCCTGAATAGATTTCACCGGGATATCTTTTTTTGTTTGCTTGTTTATAGATAAAGGCAATGGGGGAAAACATTTTTTTTCCTATTCACACTAAATTTACAGGTGCCAGTGAAGAAACATCGCCTTTATCAACAAGAACAACACAGCCGTCAGTTAGTTCATGGTACTGAGGGTTCAGCACAATTAATCTTTGACTTGAAGCCATTCAGTCACAGCTACAGTGTTGCTCTGGTGATGAGGTCGCGCAGAGTGACCATGGCGCTGTCTTCTGCCGATTAGTCAAGAGAGTTTACAAAGCCACAACAACTGTAGGCAACCATTTGTCAAGCTCCCTGTAATTAATCCATTGCAGGCAGACTGTTGGGAGGGCAAAGGGGTTGCTAAGGAGGTTCTTGAAAGGCAATTATCAGAAACACAAAAACTAAACAGATTGACACACACCAGACGAATGACTTTCTGAGTGACACTTTGGCACCCAATAAGTTTCTTGGCTCTAAAGTGTCTTTGTAATAGGGTTGATTAGAGAAAGGGCCACAGCAGAGAAACCAAAGTGGACACAGCAGCAAGAATGACAGTAGGGAATGAATTATAGAGAACATAATACATACTCCCTAAGTGGATTCATCCATCTACACGGTTTAAGGTCAACACAGTTTTTATGTTATGACAAGAAATATCTGAATGTTGTTAAGTGGTTGACATTTCCAGTGCGGTTTCTTGAAGATTGTTAGTGTCACTTAAAGAGTGATAAAAAAAAAAATAATAGAAAAACCTGAAAAAATGTAGGCTGACCTCTGACTAAGAAGACAATGTTAGTGTTATTTGACCCTTAGAATTGAGGTGAAGCCATGCCATGCTAATAGATGTATTTCCTACCAACAGCCTTCCGCACGCCACAAGGGGTGATTTAAACTCAATAATGGAGAAAATATTTCTTCAAACACACAGGTGTCAGACTTCATGCCTGAGCACACAATTTTATCACAACCCTGCAAGAGAAAACAGAAGTCCAGTGTTTTTTCTATAGAGCAACATCCCACTCTCACCAGGCATGCAATGTCACTCAGTCACCCACACACTGAACAGAGGCAGCCGCCTAAACAGTGTCCATAACCTCACTATACAGACAGACATAAACAAGCATGACACTTACTTTTTTGGGGATGCGAAGAACACTGATTGACAGTGCTCTGTCGGCCGGATTAGAGACGTTCATTTCGTCCTGAACTCAATTATATTTTACAAAGGCTGACATCCCCAGTTAATTGCAGCCTTTCCACATGAGGGAATTATTTGCACTTCTCAATTCCCTGGCCATGTGTACTCTGTTCCGCATGTATAGGCTTCATCTAACATGTGGAAATATTGCAAATTAGATCGGTGGAGGAAAAAAAATGTATAAAGGGAAAACTAAAATTTGGAAAAAGCAAATTCCAAGAGAGTAGGAAATGAAGTGGTGGTGTGCCTTCGTCTCTGACTTCTGTCTGGATCTTAGCTCTGTCTCTGAGACAACATATCCAGAGTGACAGAATTTTGATGATTGACACGGTGGTGAGGAGGAGAAGAAGACGGGGAGAAGTGAAGGAAAAGGTTATACAGTTCCATTGGCTGCACCAAAATGAAAATAAGGGTTTGCCCATAGAAAAATGTGACAAGAATCCCTGGGTGATTTTTAGCGGTTGAGGAAATGTTTGTTTAGTAATAACAAGGAAACCTACAAAGCCCAGAACAGTTGTGTCTGCAATGTGTGTATGTGTGATTAATTAGTGTTAAAATAGAGTAAAATAAAACTCCAACGCTGTGTATCCTGGATTATACAGTCACGTCTGTCCTTACCCCCAAAACATCCAACGGCAGACACCCAATGGTTGACATGTGTCACCACACATAGTCAGATTAGTAAACCTCTAATCCACCTCTGTGGCTGACTGGGTGGGTGAAAGGGTTGGGGATGATCTGCCACACCACAAATAATCCAGTACCTAGCATTTCATCTCCTAGGGGGTCATGTTGCTGGTCTCCGTCAAAATCGCTCTGTGTTTAATGGGCAACGAGCCCTTGGATTAGATTTGTGCTGTTGCTGACATGTGGAGAGACAGCTGTTGCAGAGATGTGCCCTACTCCAGGCTCATATCTCTGTGCTACCCTTGGGTTGTCCCTGATTGTCAGAGAACTAATCCCGTATCATTGTTTTGCAATTTTGTTTGTTACAATGGATATCAGTGACATCACCGGTGTTGACATTGGCCTGTCAGCAAACAACACTACTGTTTATCTTTGTCTGTGAAATACTGGGTAAAAAAAACACCCAACCAAACAAAGAAAAAACACTTCCAGATGGGAGAACCGCATTGCCAGTGAGAATCTAGAGTAAACAGACCAACAGGGACTATTTACTGATAATAATCTCATCAAACAGCTGAATGAAGATTCCCTTTTATCAAAAGTAAACAACCCTTTGAATATGCTAGACTAGTTGGAATAGACATCTCATCTCTCCAGGATGAAAACGTTAAAGTTTGTCTCCTTGAAAGAACATTGTCCACAATAGATGGCGGTAGTAATCGTTGAGAGAACCTGTGTCATGCTGTACATGTCAGGGACAATGATCTCTCATTTTTGTCACATTGACCGAACTGAAAGTCATCAGCCGTTGTGCGGCTTACACAGCATTTTTTTTTAGAACAAACAAGGCTTGCAGTCTAAAAGACATTTGTTACGCTTAGTATTAATTTGATTTAGCTAGTAATAGCAGTGAAAGCTGATGGAAGTCCTCTTGACATTCAGTGCAAATCAAAATGTGCGGAGGACAGTAGTGTGGAGGAACAAGTTAGATTTGCTCCAAGCAGGGACACTCAGCTTCTGCAAAGGTACACCAGTGATTAAGATAGGTCAATCATTCTTAGAGTCAACGTCAGGTGTGCAAAGGACGTGCCCCCCTTTCTCAGCTTGGAGGAGGAGAGAGGCTTTCTAAAGCTGCCAGAAGGCCAACAGTGCTTTAACCAACTCCCCATTAGTTGGAATAAGTCAGTAAAACATGACCCCAGGAGACCCTTGATGATGAGCATGAACAACTTTGGAATACTCCAGAGAACCCCTGTAATAATATAAACAACTCCTACAGACATTATACTGAGAGTTAGTTTGCCAAGTATTTTTCTTTCACTGTTTCGTGAAAGAGTGTAGCTTTCCATCGAAGCACCAGAAAAGTCATATAGCAACGTAACATCTGATGAAAACGTAATGGTGAATTTGAAGAAAACTACACATATAAAGGCACGTATAAATATAAACGTTTTGATGGGCAACACCAGAACAAGACTAGACCAGGTACTACTCTTGTTCAGTTTTCAGGAACAGAAAACTGAGGTTGCATTTCACACAGGTTCTCCAAAATTGGACAACAGGAGAAGATAAAAGATAATGGCTGATCTAATTCATTTAGATTGCGGGGTCATAATTTAGCATAGACGACAATACAGGATGACTCAACAGCCTGCTTCAGGGTTGTTACTAAACATGCTCATCCCTTTTTTACAGCACATTAGACCAGTATAATATTTCAGCAGTTAATGAGTAGCTTCATCAATACATTTTGCCACAACTGGCCCTTTAAGGACATTCATGATCACAATATGATCTAAAATGAAAATTAGTGTATTGACACTCCAGCAGTGGATGATCCTTCAGATCAAATTTAAAGTATGAAAGCAATGAATCAACTGCATAATGTTATGTCCATATGAAGATGCCTAATGAATATTTCAAGCACCTTGTTCAATCTATGACAAACACAAATAAAACGATTTTGAGGCCAGGCTGGGATCCAATTTGGGAAACAGAAAAGTGTTTCAAACCTGGCAAACTGTACTTTATAAAGAGCTGATTGAGCGCATGGAGCTACGGATGTTATAATTCTCAAAGTAAAAGCTGCCTAAATGGTGAAAACATTCACATTACAACAAAATATTAGATCAAAAAGTACATCCTTAAGTCATATATGTTTTGAATTATCTACGTCTTCAAGGCTTGTCTTTATGGTTAAATGTTTCCCCTGGGACACTAATCCAGAGGTTAGCGAGAGAACCACATTCTGCCGACTGCCCTCCTCACTGCTACAGGGCTTGGCCACCAACCCTAAAGATTTTTTAATAGCATACTAAAATTCTGTGAAAGCCTAAATTGCAGCCCTCAATGGGCAACAGATGATGGAATTAAAGAGATTTAGAGCTGTTGGGGAAAACGGGCCGCACGTCTTTGATGTGGGGTTGGGAATGAGGGAAGAGTGGAAAAGATGGAAGCCGAGCACACCGAGGCAGCATCTGGCCCTTGTCAGGACACACTGCTCTCTGGGAAGTCTCCACAGATCGAGAAAAGGGGCTAAGTGATAGCTCTTTCCAACACCCACTATGTGCACCAACTGGCACTCACCTAATAGTAACACCTGCTGCACCCATAAGGTGTTACAATATCACTCATCACCTAAACAAAAGTGGGATATGTGAGGAATGAAAAAAGTTTAAACTGTGAAATTGTGAGGCCGTCGTACCAAAAGGAAAGAAAAAAAAATTTCTTAATCTCAACCCGAGCCCCACTTCAGGTAACCATAGCAACCCCTCACCTGTCATCTCATCGACAACAATAGACAGCCAGGTCAGAGTGACACATTTTCTCAACCTTTCAAATATGCAGCACGATGTTCTATGTTCGGCATAGTGCCTTACTCTCTCTCTCAGGTTTCTACCAGAGTGTAATCACACACACACAGCCTACTCTACACACACCAGATTAATCATCTGCCTTTTTTCCCTATGCCCTCCTGCTGTTCTGTGCTATGCTCTCTCTACTCCCTTTGTCTTTCATTAACTGACACTTGTACCATCACAGTTTCACACATAAACATATTCACAATGACACATTTTAGCTTCGCTACTCTTGCCAGAGGAAGCTGGCAATATGGCAACATTTATCCTGACCTGGCATATTCCGATCCCAAGTGAAAACGTGGCCCAGTATAAAGGGCCGGTGGGCTGCCACAGCCTCTATTCACCCGAGACAAAACCTGGATCTGTGGCATAATCTGGCTGGCTGGACTTGTGAATAGAGCCAGCAATCCAGCAATGACAGACCCTGTTAACCTCTATACTATGAGTTACTGCCTGGCTGTATACAGCAGAGTTGAAAAAGGAGCAACGTACAAAAAAAAAAAAAACTGGCATTGATGGAAACAGCTCTGTGCTTGGAGACTAAGGATTCCCGACACACAGCTGCAGTATACTGGGCATGAAGAAGTCAGTAAAATTTGGAGGGAAAAAATAAATACTAAGTGCAGAATCATAACTCACTTTTCTCCCACACAAACTTTTGCTTTTATCTCATTCCAAAAGAGGAAAGAAGGTAAAAATAATCCAGGGGGAAAAAAAAGGGGGAATCTGAAAGATTGACACTTTCAAACAAGCTGTGGCAAGAGTGACGAAGCAAACGCATAGCGGTTGCAGAAATGTCAGGTTGGGACAGTCTCTGTCCTGAGTAATAAGGGAGAGAAGGGTCTTCCCACCTTGGCTCTCGTCTCTACCGATTTCATCCTGCTGCACACCATGGGCACTGTGACTCACCAAGTGAGCAAAACATAGCTAAAACCAATAGCCGGCAGATAGCATCTCTTACGCTAACAAGCTTTTCACTTGGGGATACCATCAGCTCTCTGGTTTTCTCATACAGCTAATTAGGAATGGACTCAGAAACAGACCCAAAGCTATCTTTTCACTCTTTTTATCCTCTCACTCACAAATCTTTCTCTTTTTCACACAAACACTTCTTTCCCAATCCATTGCCCACTTTTTCACACTTTTTACATTGACCTGCCATCTTCCAATACACCACCATCGGTGCCATTGCTGTCACTGTGTCCAACTCAAGGCCTCTAGTGCTTCTTAATCCCATTAGACCAAACACAATCAATTATCCAGCCAGCCTTAAGGATCTGAGAGCATTAAAAGGTTAGCTCAGGAGATTTAAAGCCATTGATGTGTGTGACAGCAACGCACCCCACACACCCGCAGCCCCCCCTTACGACTCTGTCAGTGTCCGCATATGTACGCTGCATGTCAGCACGTGTTCATCAAGATGACACCCCAGCAACAACCAGAGCCACCGTGCATCGCTAGCGGATCTTTAATCATGTCCCTGCAAGTCCTGGCAAATTACTGCCTTGTGATGGTAATCGATAAAGCAATAAACACAGTCAGGGACTTCAGCTGCTAGAGCAAAGAAATACCATTGCAGCCACTCGTTTTCTTTTTTTTCTTTATTTTTGTCTTTTTCATAAATGGATACTTTCCATCAAAGAGAGAGAGAAAGAGAAAAACCGTTTTTCCAAATCAGGAAGGCATTTATGGGATGAGAGAAGAACAACTCCCCCCACCCCTCCTCCGCTGTGTTTGCATTGACAGACAAAAGAGTTACAGGTGCAGGTCAATCAATACTATCAGAAGATAGACTGATATAATCTTATTGTAATCTGTAAACTCATCTCATCTCCTTCTATCTACCCCATCGCTGTCTGTCCATAAACTCCATGCCCCAGTGCCGCTCCATTCATGGCTTGATGTAATTTTCTCACTCCCTCCCCTTTTATCTTTCTCATACGCTTTTCTCCTTCACTCGCCTCTCACTGACTCTGTTCCTTCTCTGGCGAGAAAATTAAATATGATCATTCCTCTTCAAAGGCGCCACCATTAGCCACATAATGAATATTCAGTTAATGTAGCAAAGAGAGAGAGCGGGACTGTGTGACCAAGAGAAGTAGGTGACCGCAAGAGCCGATAGGTAAAACTCATGAACTTGACACCACAGTGCTGTGATAATGTTTTCCTGCTTACATATTTTGTCTATTGTTGCATTTTGTCACACTTGCATGTTCAAAATCAAACAAATTTCAATGTCAGACAAACATAAGTGTGATGAAGACATATACAAATACATACAAAACGCTCTTACCAAATGATTACTTCATTTTTTATATAGGAAAAAAAAAACTTGGCTCTTCGCAAAAAATAATTGCCCCTAAAACTAATAACTGGTTGCTTAACATTTGGCAGCAACAGCAGTCATCTAACATTTGCTATAACTGGCAATGAGTCTTTCAAATCACTATGGAGGAGACCAGAAACTGATTTAATTGAGCTACATTGGATGGTTTTCAAGCCAGTACCACAGGTCATGCTGTATAATCTCAATTGGAATTCATTCTGGACTTTGACTAGAGCACTTGAGACTTTCATTTCTTTTTTTAAAACATTCAGATGTGGACCGCCTGGTGTGGTTTCGATCATTGTGCTACATAACCGAAGTTCACTTAAGCTAAAGCCAAAAACCTGATGACCCGACAGTCTCTTGAGATTTTTTTTTGGCAGAGAGCAGAATTAATGGTTCTATCATCAAATTGTTCCAGTCTTGCAGGGGTAAAGCAGCCCTGACCATCTCACTACCACTGCCATGCTTGCTTGTCAGTATGTTTTGTTTCTGTGGTAATGTTAGTTTTACACTAGATTTACAGTAAGAGGATCCATACCTTTTAAAAATTGCCCCATTTGGCAAACGTGAGATGGGCTTTTGTGTTCTTTTTGTGTTCTTTTTCTTTTGTGTTCCAATTCCAAAACCAGTAGTTTTGGAATTGGAAAAAATAACAAAAACGTGTTTTTAGGTGAGTTGCAGCCATAGAGTGGTATAACCAGTTGCTAGCTTGCAAGGGCCAGGTTGTTTCAGACAGTTTATCACTTTCTTTTTCTGAAATTACTTGATGATCTGAAAAGTATGTATGTGTAAGGGAGCAAATACCCTTTTTCACAGCACTGAACCTTTAACAAGTAACTGAAAAAGAAGTGAAAACAGATTTTCACACATTTGACTTCTTAAAGTCAAAGGCAAAATATTAATTATTACAAACTTCATTAACGTGAATGAACGCTCCAGTGACATTTAATAATCTGACTGCAGATCTATCCAGCCGATGCATCATTTATATCTCATTAATGTATAAAATATTTGAATCGCTGACGCCGGCTCTATTGTGAAATGCTTCCATTCGATGTCTCCAACGTTACTTCTCTCAAAAGAATCAGTTGACTGAAGCTCGTAGAGCCCCACATCATTTATGGCTCGGAGCTAAAGTCTGCTCCAAAGAACTACTTCTTTTGCCGTCCAGATGCGACACCGGGCACCTTTTCTACTCAAATTCAAATGTGTTTCCTCATGCAGACACGATAGCCACTTTCCAATTTCAACTTAATCTTAAAGCACCAATTTCAACTGCCGTGGCAGTGATTGAAATATGAAACCCTGCATATATACAGGCCATTACAGAGAATACAAGGCTCCAGCTGCTCTCTGTCCGCCAAGGAAAGTGAGGGAAAGGGGGATAAGAAACAACAGGGATCAGCTTTGGCTGGAACACATTTCTGTTTATTTATTATTCAATAATGCCGAATTGGCCCCTGACCCCCAGGAACAGCTCGCACTGAACTACCTTCAGGACGAAATGGCAGTGATGCTGAATCAGGAGGAAATCAAACAGCATCCCTGGGGCTCTGTTGCACAAGAGGTACAGGATGACAGCTTTTTGTTTTTGTTGTTTTATGTGTTGTTTAATTTATACAAAGAGATGCTAAAAGTAAATATAAACATTCAGTATGACATAAACATAGGAATTGGGATAAAAAAGAAAAGTCAGTGAAATAAACAAACCTGCAGTACACACTCAAAGATAGTGTTTTTTTGTCAACTTTAAATTTGACAAAATAGCTGTTTTAAGGTGAAAACCAATTGACTATCACTGTGCACACTACTTAACAAGATTAATACGCTTTTGTCTACTGTTTTCAAGGTTGTTTCTGCCATTAATTAGCAAAGTCTGACGGCTTGAATCCATTAGAGCCATCTAACCTAGTTAAGTCAGCTCCTCAATGGATTCTCTATGCGCCTTAAATGCAAAGCCACAGCTCTACAGGAACCTGGCTCAAGGTTAGCACCATGGTGCAAGTCGTGCCCAACGTCCAGAGCATGCAGTCTGCCACGCTCCTCAAGTGGCTGCCAGAGAACACTTCACCAAGGTTATGCCTGTCGGAGGCAATGAATATTCCACTTATCTCAATCAAAGTCCTTCACAGAACTTTGAGGGATCGGTTCTGCCTGTGTTTCAGCTTAGGAAAACAAGGATGGCAACTCTGCTGGAAAATCTGAAAGCGAGGTGGGGGCTTAGCCAGTCACGCTCCTGCACCTGAACTTAACAGCATGGCAAATAACATCTTGAATTATTAATCTGCAGCTAATCAGATCTTCAATTAATCAATTAGGATCGTCACACGCAGAGGAAAACAGATGAACATATTAGCATGTTCTTTTTGCCATTTGGTAAAGGACAAACTCAGTGGAGGAAAGCCTTTTGAGCACTCTGTGACACAAGTTTGAAAGGAGAAATGGGAACATTTCTTGGGTGAGGTGATGAAAAAATAAACTGCCTTGCAACCGTATTCCTTCCCCTTGAATTCACATTTGAGTCACAAACTTTGTAATGTATTTCCTTGAGATTTTACATGACTGACCAACACAGAGTAAAAGAGAATCGCAAAGGAAAACCGTGGCACAACAAAAAATCTGAAGAGTATGGCAAGCATTACCACTTTACTCTAATACCCCCAAATAATTTTCTGTACGATCAATTACCTTCATAAATATACAAAACCTCTCTGTGTGTAATTTAATCTGTGCCTCATTTGGCTTTTTCAAAGCCGAATGACAAAACAAAGTTTAGTTAATGATGAGTAAAGCGAGGAAACGCCACAAAAGACTTGCAGCTGTAGCTGAAGCGAAAGAAATGACTACAAAATATTGACTTAGGGGGACTAAAAGCCTATGCATGCTGTACTTTTAAAATTTTAATTGCAAGCTGGTTTGGAAATCATGTGTCATTTTCAATAATGTAATTTTGTGCTAGCACTGAAGTGTGTTGCTGTAATGTGATTTTATTTTATTTTATTTTTCCTGTGGAAGGGTGCAGAAAATGGAACTAAAGAAGACATTAACTTTCTAATCTAAATTTCTGTAAATGGTTCAAGTGAGTGTTGTTTGTAAGCTAAAGTAAAATTATTCCTTGTTCTTGTAGACATAGGCAGTGCGATAAAAGGCATTCAGTCAACAGTGGTTCATTATTAATAGCCACGTAAGGTAATGACTGTTCTTAAATACCAAACTGTTAGCGCAGAGATAAATTAATGCATCTTCATGTCCCCAAAGTCAGCCTCAACAGAATGAATTGTATGTTAATGACAATAAATTACAGCACTTTGCTTCCACAGGAAACAATCTATAAGTTGGCTGACAAGCAATGTAAATGTGTTTGTGTGGCATAAATCATTCGCCAACAATTGAACACCTGTGGATTTTCCAAATTAAAATAAATCCTCTTTCAAGCCTCCCATCTGTTCGATATTCCACAGATAGCATTTAATGATCTTTTTGGACTGATATCCTCCACAAATAGATGGAATTAGCTTTGATGGATACGGTGAAAGTTGACAGATTAGTATGGCAGACGCATTCTTTTGATAAACAAGCTCAGTGCCCAGTAAGTTAATGGGGTAATGAGATCTCTTTATTTATTTATTTACTTTCCTAATGCCGGACCCTTCTTGAATGCAATCATACCGTAACATTTGCCTATGAACAATCGCAATGTTTCTGTGTGTATGTGTGTGATAGTCGCATGTCTGATGCCTACAACATCCTGCATCTCCAGGGGCACCAGCTCCCTCTCTCATCAAGCATGCCCAGTCAATGTGGCTGTCACTCCCAATCTGTGCTGAGAGGGGAGCCTGTGCCTATTTTTATAAATGTATTCATATTCATTAGTCCTGAGTGTCATTCATAGCAGCAGTTCTTTAATGCGGCGGGTAACCATCACAGGCCGGAGAAGCCTGCCTCCTCTCATCGCACAAATTAATAACACAGGCAATCACTGCAAAGGTGCCTTCTGTCAAACAACAATGGCTCCTGATTTTCATCAACCGCGTGCACTTCCTCATTTCTACGAGACACGCAGTTGAAAAAGTCACTGGTGTCCCTTGAGGAAAGCACAACAAAAAAAAAAACATTGTACCAGCCTATGAAATATGAAATAATTAAATTAACTAAGAATTAATTACAACCTTTCTTTGTTCCCTTGACCCAGTGTAATATTTTGCCTCGTAACATCTCGGTGGCGCCGGGTTAATTGTGCAGAATAACTTATGTCAATGTGAACTGCTAATGAGAGCAATTAGGCAACAGACTCACAGTAACTTCAGCATCCTGCTCAAAGATGCTATCTGTTGGCTTTATTGGCTTGTGTGTGTCACATAAATGACTTCATGAACTAATTCTAGTAAATTCAAAGACAACTAACATAACATCTTCCCTGAATTAAACCAAGGAAAATTATTTTTCTAAGACTCCCATTACATCTAGAACTAAACCATGGGGTTTTCATTGCTTAAGACCTGGTACCCATCCACTTCTTAGGGTTGCGTTCCGGTTGCTGTTGCCTTTCAGGGTAATGGAAGTGGGCTGCATCTCACAGCCGTCCATGTTTTTTTCATGCCCATTGTTTCTGCTCCACCCCACTTTAAATCAAGAGCACAAAGCAAACCCCGCCATACTTCACTCTGGACAGCATTAATAAAACAAGCTTTCAATGATGCAGAATGGGAACGAAACAGCGGTGTGATTACAGCTTTTAAACACTGCCACCCCTCAGAGTTTACACGTGCCAGCTCTGCAGACTGGGTGTAAGAAGGATTTTGGCGTTCTTTCCCCCATTGTCATTCATCTTTTCTTCTTTGTCACAATTTCTCTCCAATAGAGAGGTACTGAATAGAGAAGCCCCCGAAGTAGAATGAAAAAGTAAAAAAAAAAACATTGGAGTTCCCGAGAGAGTAGGCCTATTCCCAAGATCTGCATACTTTCTCTAATCCTCTGATAGACTCTGAACCAATCATATTTTTTATAAGATTCACCTGTAAAGAGGAACCTTTTCTTTCATTATGGAAGCTAAATATTCATTATCAATGTACTAATAGATCAATGTACAAAGCACTCAAGGAACACATTTCTGACTGGTCATTCCTTTACACATTTCCCTCTTTAAATCTCATCACGACAACCCCTTGAGTGATCACAGAAATGGAAATGGGGCCTTTTAATTGAAATTCACGAAATTAAACATTGACCAGAGCAACTTCATTAAACAGATATGACTCCAATTTCAGCAGTCCCTGCAGGCTTAAAGAGCATGCCCACTGTTACAACAGATGTGCTTAAACATTATCTTTCATGGAACTGGGGGAATTACACAGGCTCATATCCAAAGTGAAATAGTTTGACAAGTGCTGTGAAAGACTTTCGAGGAGAGCGATGATGGGAAGCAGCCGGAGGTTTCTGGAACGGCACCACAAGCTTTAACATATCCACATCTGCTCAGGAGCAAGCGCTTTTTGGCGTTACACTTTTGATGAATTCTGGCATCGCAAATCAGATTGAACTATCATATCTCCTGTATGTCACATGTGATGTAGATCCAAATTGGCTTTCATCTCTGGAGTAAAGCTCTGTCAGCCTAGAGTGACTTCAGATGTCCGCCGTACCTTCCATCTGGAGACCTCAGGGAGACCATGGTTGTCAGCAGGCCTCCCAGTGCACATCGGTACATGTCCCTAACAGGGGACGCTTGGGCTCGTTTGTTTTGTTACTTAACTCGGGCTCTGTGACAAGAGGAGACAGTGACCGAGGCATCTGGGACATGGGAGCCCCCTGCAGAATTAAACAGGCTGCGTCTCGAGCCCCTGTGACAGGAAATCTCACTCAGATCACAAAAGGCAGCCCTGATTGCATGTGACAGGTGCATCCTCTTCCTTCAGATGCCATGTCTTTGTTTTGTCTTGTTTGCTTGCGTGGCGGCAATGGCAATTTTGGGAAGTCAGGGTGAAGTTTTTTGGTGGTGCCATTCCACGTTTTTCACAGAAAATAAGCTTGCCGTAGATACAAATTAAACATATTTTGTAAAAAAAAAAGTGTAAAAATTAGAATCATAGCATTTACTGTTCTACTGGCACAACAATCACAAAATAAAATCATTTTTACTTTGTTCCAGGTCAGAAGTCTGTGTGCATTTCACTAGTATTTATTTTAAGTTACTTTTAAAATGTATGACTTGGGACAGATATTTTGATTGTCCTTCCACAAGCTTCTCAAAATGGCTTGCTGGAAAATTTGAACCATTACTCCTTTGAGAACTGATGTCAGATTTGAAGACAGTCTTCCTCACACACAAATACACTTTGCCCACACATTTTCTATTACACTGAGAAGAGGCTTTTGTAAAAGCCATGACAGAACATTTATTTTCTTATCTTAAACCACTCACTAATTTGGATTTACCCTGAGGCAAGTTGTCCTTTAGGAACATCCATTTGTGCCCAAGCTTTAACTTTCTGGATGATGTTTGGAGATACCATAACATTAACACATTTTCTTTCCTCATAATGCCATCCATTAGCTGAAGTGCACCAGTCCCTCCTGCAGAAGTGCACCACATAACATGATACAGTCACTACCAAATTTGACAATTTGGCAGGTTGATGTTATTATTATTATTATTATCTTTTTTAAATAGTGTTATTTGATTTTCATTTACAGACAACAAATAACATCAAATAAGTGAGCTTTTTCTTTTCTACAAAATGGCCTGGATATTAATCTGCATACATGGTTTAAATGTGCCAGTTTTGTTTTAACTTGTTCATTTTCTTTTTTGTCTACACCTCCTGTTTTTCCCCTTTTTCCACAAAAAAACATCTGAAATAAAAGGAAATGCATGTAGAAAAAAAACTGGCAGTCATAGAAGTGCAAGGGTTACTGTTTCAGCTCAAACTGGGCACACTAATCCCTTTGATCCCCCCATTTTACTGTCAGCTGTTTCCTAGCTACCATTGGATCAGCACAGAATTTAGGATTTGTGCTACTGTACGCCACAGCAATCCCTGCCCCAGTGTTGCAGTGCTCTTCTTTCTTTCCTCCATCAATCTCCCGCCCAGTGCCCACCATCGACATCCCTAACAATATTAATTTCTCTTTTTTGTTCCCCTTTCTACTTCACCTCGCTGCAGTTGGCAGTGACTGCGATGTGGCAGAGGGAGTGAGGTTAAATTGGAAACTGTTTTGCACAGAGGGCCATCAGGACATGAACAGATGATTCATGCTGAAAAAGCTGATTCTGATTTTCCCAATTCATGTGAAATTACAGTATTTCTTTCAAACGCTGGTTTGAGAAAGTTTCATTTAGCAATAATGAAACAATCTACTTCTATTTGTGCCAAGGCGTGCGTCGGAATAAGAAAACGTGCATGTGCATTAGGAGCCGTGCACATTGCTGCTGCGCGCATGTTTGTGCATTTGTTAGCATGCATTAGAGCAATAAAGGAAGTTTCATTGGGTTCCTCTTTCAGGCTGTCTTTGAAATTTGAATAAGTAGGCAAATCTGTCTGCGCAGGGTCTCTTTCATCCCAGTCAGTGTTGGCTGCTCTCAGAGGTGCAGTGTGCCATACACTTCTCATTCAACCTCTGAGTTGTTCACCCAAACTGCTCTGAAATCATTTAAGGCAAAAAAAAAAAACACGAAGGGGTTTGACTTGCATATTGGCAAATTTATGCTTCTTTGTCAAACACTGGCTCTCCAACAGTAAATGTTTATTGCTGCTGCATGCAGATACAAGAATGAGCGCTGTTTTTCCAATTTAATCATTTCAACAGACTGTGGAATGCCTATTCACTTTTGTATGTATGGTATGCTTGCATAATTTGTTTAATTGCGCTGGTCAAACATACTTTTTTTTTGCAACCTTTAAATATTCAGTATTTCATTTATTTATGCAATATAACTTACATTCTAATCATTCAATACGGACTAAATTATTTTCTCATTTATTGCAATAAGAAAAAAATATTGCAATGACAGCCTGAAAGTGAAAACAGCATAAAAGTCAAGGAACATAAGTCTTGAATAGGCTCATGTTTGAAAAGCAAACCAGCCTTTGTTGAGGTTGAATCCAGCCGTGTGCTCTTAGTAGCCAACCTGAAGCACTTTCACATGGGGCCAAGGATCCAAATTTGACATCGAGCCATAAAGAAGGAGCCGACACTTCTGCTGTCAGCCCACATTATCATCGCATTTCTTGACTGATACACGGCTGATGTCATGGGCAAGGACAGCAATCCAAGCTTATGTGAACACACAAAGTGCTGCCGAGCCTCAACGATGACCGGTTTCACTCTGCTGCGTACACACGCCTTATCAACTAACAAAAGATCCCCGGATGAGACGATTGGCATGGATTTCTGTGGGTGTATCTCACTCAATGCTTTTAACATCCACACTGATATCTGCTGGTATCGCTGCTGCACATTTGTTTGTGGCAATGGTGGAGTGTCAAACTGTGACAGCAGTGGGGGGCCCTGAGAGCAAGATCTAAACTACGTGGATGATGAAGATGAAGACAGCAGGTGTTTGGAAACAGAAATCAAACATGATATCAAATCCCATGTGTCCAAGAGCAAGACAATGGGGGGAAAGAGAGGCGGTTCAAGCTGTAATCAATACAGAGCACAAGGTATTGAGATGCAGTGAGAGGCATTTTGCCAGCTCCCCCCCAGAGGATCTGGTGGGCCTGCTGCCAAGCACAATCTGAGCAGGACAGCTAGCTCAGCTTTGCACATTTGCATACAAGAATTTGCCTGTAAAAGAAAAAAAAGAAAAACATGTCTTAGTTTGTAATCACCTATCTCTCAAACTTGCTAACCTCTACAAAAAGTTGCGAGCAAGAGCTGAAAAGTAAAATGTGGTTTAAATAAGTTATTTTCAAACTTTTTGTTCCAAATACCAAAGAGGCTTCCAAGTAGCACTAGGATGACAGATGTTTTACAACAATACTACGGTAGAAGATTGCAAACATTTTTTTTTCTAATTAACTGTCTAATTGGTTGACAAATGCGGATTTACTTTTCCTTCTTTGCACTCAGAAGCTGAAATTTCTTAATTTTAATTTGGAAAAAATATATAATGGAATGCTGGAATTCTTTGGTAAGAAAGTTTGAGGTTTTCCTGCCAAAATTCAACATGACTTTTTTCGATACAAAGCTACAGAACAAAACAAAGTGTATTCACCCTGGTAATTTTTATGACTCGTTCAAAATAGGCAGCACTCCCTTCTCGGCTCGCTCCTTGATTCTTGCTTCACTGTCACCCGCTTTTAGTTCACTGTGTATTAGGAGTTCTTTAAAGTTTTCCGATTTAGATTTTTTTAGGTTGTTAAATTTTAGTAGCACAAAACGAAGATATACAATCAAATGCTGGCAGTCTAAAGACAGCCTAGCCTTGGAACCAGCAATAGTACTTATGCTAGTTTGAGATCCATTCCTAAACCTTCTTCATGTTTATAAAAATATAGGTGTGTCTATTCATGTTGTCAATGTGTCTTTGATTGAGGTCAGGGCAAGAATGGACTAGAATGTTAAGATGTGAATTTATTCACCTCGTTGTTCAAAGTAAACAGGATTTCTATGACCAGCTGTTTTCATTAGGACATAGATGGGGAAAAAAAACCCAAAAAAAACCACTCTGCTCCTATCCATACCACCACGGTATCGAAGCGGTTCCTCCGTTTCTCCTCTCCTTGTGCCTTTTGCCATTTTAGTCACAACACAAGAATACACTCAGCAGTCCCCAGGAGGCGCACGCTGGATGTGAGCGGAGATTCAGTGGGCACATTATGCTGTAAAAGGCATTGTTTCTCAACACAGCTTTCCTTGAGTTGCCTTTGTGTTCTTAAATGTTTACATGCAACAGCTCGGAGGCTCGAAGACACATGAACGTGTCCAAGAATACGCGGTTTGAGTCGAATCCCTCACTCGCGCCGATGGAACTAATGACACCATTTGTGAGGGCTCTTCAAATGCCTCATTTTAAGGAGGCCGTTACAAAGAGAAGCATGCAAAGCATCTCTGTTCCCTGGTCAAAATTATATCAAACAAAACAAACAAATAGTGCCACTTCACATTCCCCTCCATGCGGTGTCCAAGGTCATTTTTTGCTTTCAGTTTCTGGCTCAGCTCAAGGCCTCTTCTGAGACATTTTTTATTTCTTGATAGCTGAGGTGCCTCCAAGCCCTGCGTTGGATTGATTAGATGTTTAGCCAGGAGAATTATTATGTGAAGAATTTTCCTGTTCCCCCCTGCAGCGCCTCTCCCCCTCAGTCTCATCAGTAAACAAGTAGATATGGAAACAAAACCACTCTCGGGCTATGTGATTAAAATCGGCCCCAAAAGAAGAAATTGCTTGACAATCAATGTTGTTATTACTGAAAAATCACGTCTGAGTGTGCCTCATTCGAACAGTATTTTTGGACTCTGTACACCAATGCTGCTCTCTACAGGTGTAAGGAATCTGTCTGAATAACCTGATTTTGTTGTTTCCTATGCTTTTACCATTCTTCTGCAACAACTTAAACAACTCACAACAAAGGCTTAACATCAACAGATCAAAAAAAAAAGAAAAGAAAAAAGTGCGTTCTTCAGAGTAAGCAAGGATTTTAGCAATAGTTACCCGAATCCGCAGATGTGATAAGACTCTTTGCCCTGTGCAAGCAGCTATTACCACTGCCTTTTGGGCAAATGGCAATTACTAAGCAAAGGGAGAATGCCAAAACCCTGCAGTTAATTTTGATTACATTTGCATTATGAACTATAAACACAGTTTTACTGCTCAACTGAGCCAATTAAAGACTTCCTGAAGCTAAAAAAAGGAACATTGACATCAAAACAGCTCTTTTGTTCTTGCACAATGAGGTTGATTGCAATCATTTGTCACTCCTAAAAACCTTTCGGAGCATTTTGATTTTCCAAACAAAAGGAAAGACATTGTTACAAAAAATTTTGGGGCTTTTCATTAATTTACTTTAATTGCTACTGCCAGCGAGGAGACTTTTTTCTCACTTGAGCTATGAGATGTTGCCTCTTGCAGGATAAGGCTTCCTGTGGCAGCATGAATAAACATGTGTAGACAGCATTTGGCAGCAAAAGGAAGGAGAGGAAAAAAAAAAACTCAGCCAGCCAACCAAACATGGGAGGCAGCCACAGAAGACACATAGGGAGTCTGATAGGGAAGCTGACACCATTTCACCTGAGGCTGGGCGAACCACTTGCTGGGCTTTCCTGGCATGAGCCATATTGCAAAGAAAACAAGCATTTAAGTCCAAATTTTTAGCGGCTGTTCTCTCTCTGGCGAATATGCTTCACTGACTGCATTTTACTGAGCACTGAAATACGAAACTATGTCATAAATATGAACAATGTATAGCTGATGTATGATGGCTATGGAGTACAGCACTTGCACAGCACTGTGTTGGGATGTGTAGAGTTGTCAAAGCTTGTCATATTAGAAAAAAATAGACTTCCAGTTTGAGTAGTGGTGTCATTATTTCTCTATATCTAGCCAGTTACTCGTGGCTGAGTGAATATATAGATCACCCAAATATATAACGGACAACTAACACCATGGATCACGTTGTATTCAACCACTGCCAAAGTGAAACATGGTGGTGGCAGTATAATGAAATGGGGTGATTTTCTTAATTAAGTAGGGAAAGGGAAATTGAGGTTGAAAGAAGATAGATCTTCTTGACATAAACCATATTACACAGAAATAAAGTTATTAAGTTGACGATTTCTCTCTGGTGAACATAACTCAATTTTACTGAACATTGATACATAACCGTATTAATATAGGCAGCAGATATATCTCTGACACAAAAAGCAATTCAACACAACATTTGAACAGTACCAAGTTAGGGTCAGTAGACAAGATTACATTAACACAATAATTTCATCACCTTATAAATTGATGATTAATTGTTAAGTAATTTGGTATTAGTGTGGACATCCCGCTCTTTGTGAATGGAACAGAATTTAATAATGAATTGCTAATGTCTGTCATATGCTAAACAATAGACAGCAACTCAAAACACTCACTCAGTTTTCTGTTATCAACATAAAACATAACAGTGTATAACAGGGATGTTAATGGTACATATATTTCTGTTGAGAATATTTGGCACAACCATTTTGGTTCAATATGTTCTCATACTGAATGACTGTAGAATTATTTTAAACCTGAACATATGCAGAATGTTAATTGGCGGAACTTAAGTGTGAAATTATATATTTAGCTTCGCTTTAACTTTAAAAAGAAAGCAAAGAGTCGGCATTATAGGTTTTTCCCTCAACCACCATAAAGAAAGAAACATTGACCAAATGTTTTATGTCAGTTTTTTCAATACTGTGCACAGCATCTAATTATTCACCTGAAATGACAAAAAAGCTGAATGTAAACATTATAGGTATAGAGAAAACAGGCTAAAGTCTAAATCAAGCTTCCTGTAGCAATCGTATGAGTCCTTATACAAATAAAGTATGAAAATGATGATACCCCTAACTTAGAGGTTAGGCGTTTCATAGCATGCGCACTTATATATGATGCATTCAAGAAAAAACTGGACTAATCAGGGGTGTCCAAAGTCAGTCTTCGGAGGATGGTGTCCTACATGTTTTAGTTCCTTCCCTGGTTAAAAACACTGGCAGTGAATGCCTCCTCAGCATGTCAATGTTCTGGAGAGGTCGGCTCATGAGTCACCGCTTGATTCAGGTGTGTTGAACCAGAGAAAGAACTTGCAGGATACTGTTCCTTGAATACCAACTTTGAACAAACCCTGGTGTAGACTCACAGTCATCCAGGGCATGATTAAAATTGAGTTTTAAATGAAGGCAACTGGACTTCTACCAAGATAAGTCCAGTTGCCTTCATTTAAAACGCTCAAGATTAACAAGTAAAATCTGAATAATCTGGAAAGAAAAACTCCTGATGCCAGGTTAGTCAATTCTGAGGCTTTTTCAGGCAAGAGCCAAATTGCAAAGAAAAAGTCACATTTTTCAACAGCTGTTCTCTCTCTCAGGCAACATGTTTAATTAACGGCCTTCTACAAAACTATTTATACGTAAATATAAATGCACAAAGAATAGCTGTGACTTGACATTGTTAAAACATGTGACACCTCCACTTCTCCGTGTTAGCACTTGCAAAGTTAAATGAATATTTCCATCACCTTTTGTATAGGCGACAATTACAACAGATTTAGAATTAAAATTATGTGACTATAGTGCGAATATGCAGATCTACTTGAGTATTAACATATTAAATTTGTTTTACAGTTGCACATGCAGGTGGAGGTTAACAGGTTTTGCCAGTAGTCTTTATAGGAAAGGACATCTGTAATTCTATTAAAACTGTAATATACTTGTTTTGTGTAATCTTGTACATATTGATTTTTCTATCTATCTGTGGATGCGCCTGCAAGTGCATGTGCTTGCTTGTGTGTCACCAATGGGGATGAATTATGATGTGCAGGCCCGCATTAGAGCAGGCAGCTTTAATCACACACAGATTCAGAGTGTTTTAAACAAATGCTTTTTTTTGTGTAAGCACTGAGGATTATCATAAGATTTAAAGATTTGGAAATGGCTGACAGCTGTCAAGCTGCATAATAACGTACGTCCAGAAAATTATAGCAGCTGTCGGTTGGCAGAATGTCAATGCTGCTATCTAGATTAAAGCTCAATAGACAGGAACATAAGCACAGGCAACTGTGCACACACACACACACACACACACACACACACACACACACTTTTTCACACAACAAAAATGCAAGCAGACACACAGTCACTCACAAACACACATCAATCTCTGCAGTCTTATTGAGGAAGAGAGAGAAAAAAAGACAACACAAAGGCAGCTAAGAGAAAAATAAAAGGAGAACTTCACATTTATTTACCAGGCATTTTGGTTATGGGATCTGCATGAGTCTTAAAATGGCTTGTTGAGTAAAACTAGCAGAAAGGTTCCCCCTGTGGATCGGCCACACATCCTCGTGCGCAATCGAAGAGCCATCTGTATTAAAAACAGCAGGTGCCTCAATATGAACCTGCTGAAAAACAAGCGGCTACATCGCACCTGTTCCCTGGAGGTGGTTATGTGTCGCCTAATTTCTGCCATCCTCAGAGGTCTTTGTCTCTCAGGGAATAACTACAGCATCTCTAACTTTCTATACAGACACTGCTTTTATGCTGCTCATTTGCAAACAAGGATCCCCCCCTTGAGGATAAGAGCTGTGTTCTACTTCAGAGGAACAAGGTGTCTTTGGATGCTGAGAGGACCACCCCAACCCCTGGCTGCAAAGGGTACAACAGCATCCTCATCGAAGACCGAACAGCATAGACAATGCATCATAGAGGAGGCCCTTCTCAAATGAAAGAGGAGACAGACAAAAGGACTGTACCTCTCACCAATGCTAATGCACAACCAGAAATGCTCACAAGAACAAAAAAGGAACTGCAGGGATAAAAAAATGGTTCTATTTCAAGGAGGAAAGGTAAAATCCCTGTGAAGTAGCCCGGTGGCGCTCAATAGATCCACACACACTTACACACACACATACTTCAGGTTTGTTGGCTTGAAAAAGGGATGCTAATAACAGCTAGAGGAACTGTGCCTTGCATAATAAGAGACGCCAGAGACTCTTCTCAGATAAGGTTGGGAGCACTTTAGAGCAACGTAAGTTGTTCAAAGGCAAACAAGTGCAGGGATTATGCTGCTTTTAGCACTCCGGTGTACCGAGCAGTGCGATTGTGAAACAGGGAGTACATAGAGAAGGCACCTCTCAAATGAATCAACATCTGAAGAAGACATTTTTTTTTCCTGGGACCTTCAAGAAATGCTTGATAGTCTGGTGTGTCGAAGACATATTCTTTACTTCATCAGTAAAGGACATGGCATTGCAAAGCAGAACCAAATGGGAAGTTACTGAAATAGATTGGGACGAAACAGAAAGGAAGATCTGTGTTTCAGCATTTAAACAAACTGCGCTTGTTCCTACGTTAACTTACCTTCACTTCTCGTGACAACCAGCAGTTACAGTTTTTCCACTCATGAAATATGACGGCAGGTCACACTCGTTCTCCACGGCTTTCTGCCTTTATTTAGCAGATCTCCTTAGGTTCTCACTGGCCAAAGAGTAGCAGCAGATAAATGACAAGCAAGGAGTCACAGTTCCATAGTAACCGTATGATTAGTGTTGTCCATGTCTCTGGGCGAGCTGGACATTAAATGAAACCAGCTCGCTCTGATTTATGGATTCTGCAAGACACATTCTCCTGTGAACCAATGCTTCAGAGTCCTGAAACAACTGCTCTCTTTTAATGTCTCCACACTGTAGTCATAACCATGCAAGTTAATGATCTCTGCTAGAATATTTAAAGGGGGAGTCAAAAGAGGGGCAGCTTAATCTGCAGCAGCAGTGAAACTGTCAGAGCTTTCCATCACCAGAGAACTTCATATATTTCACAACAGGTCAAGGGGACCAGTGAAATAATCTAAATGGTTTTTAAGATGTAGTAAAGCAGCCAATCTGGAATATGCAAATGCCGAACAGATCTGAATGCATGCATTTGGAGAGATGCAGAAACAACCCAAACTGCTTGCGATGACAGCAGTAATTTTAACAATAAAAGGGTTTTTTGTCCCTCAGGTTGTGGTTTTGTGACACTATGCGCACAACTGACACTTAATTTCACTTTAAATCCATATTTACCTTTTTTTTTTTAAATTCCTGACCTGAGCTTTTATACAGCATTTCTAAAACCAAATATAGCTTCTGGGCTGTTTTTACGTGCCTCATAATAGTCGCGTTGTATTAATTCGTTTTTATCACACTTTTTTTTTTCTTTTTTTTTTTTTTCCTATAAGTACAATAAAACAGAGTTACGTATCTTACCTTGAGCCTGAGCGCTTGGGATACAAGTCGACAAGAGCAGAATCCAGAAGGACATCCACACCTGTCCATCCTGCCCAGGTCCAAACATGCTCCGCGGCGGTACCGTCGAGCCCCAGCTGCGGATTTCCCGTCTCCCCGCCGGGAACATGTTGCTCGGTGTTTGCCACAGACTCCCCTTAAAAGTGTCCTGCCTGCTGCTGCTGCTGCTGCTGCTGCTCCTGTTCCGTCTGCTGCCGCCGCCGCCGCTGCTGCCACTGGTCCTGTGCGTCAGAATGCTCTCCGGTGCTGATGGGGGTGAGTGACCGGAGGGGAGCGTGGAGAACAGAGTCCGCCGGAGAGCGCGGGGCACGCAGACTGGCACGCGGAGGAATGACAAAACAAAAGAAAGAAAAAAAGAAAGAGAGGGGAAAAAAAATCTACGGACAAGTCCCGCGCGAGCAAGGCGGAGTCAGTCCAATTGAATTTGCCCGGCTTGTCAAGTATTTGAGACCCGGTATTGACATCATGTATTTACTGCCCTGAATGAACTCTAGATTAATAGCGGAAACATAATTCACGAAAAGACAGAGATGAGGGGAAGCGATATGCTGGCCAAAAGTTTGGCCAAAAGTTTGTTTTCATATCGAGCTGAGGGCGAAAGTCTAAGTAATAAAACAGTGACAAATTCAATGCCTGTAGCTCTTTCTGGTGTGTGAGAGCGCGCGCGCTGGTGAACCTGGTAAAATACATTATCCTTTTTTTTTTTTTCCTTTTTGGGGGGGATTTAAAGACACAATTTACAATACAACCCCCCCCCCCCCTTTTATGAATTGAGCACCATATAGACGGTGTCAACCACGCACAATCTGAGCCAAGTAATGTCAAGCCCGACAACTCTGTGCACTATTGCCACCACGTGGTAGAAAGTAGAAGAAAACATCCATTTGGACAGCTGTGATTGATTGTTGACACACTAAAACCAAAAAAGCCTGGATTACAAAAACTACCCGATGACAACTAAATCTGTCCAAACATGTCCCGTCCCCCCCTCCTCCTCCTGCCTGTGTTGAAGAAATCATGAACTGGGTCACACAGGCTCCAAAAGTCAGTGCTATTTCTGTCATGTAAATACACTTATTTTTGCGTTGGTTGCAGTTCAATGTTGGTCTGTGTCATAAATAAGCTGCACAAACCAGAGTAGACAGAGTGCACCTGAGCAATCGGATGTGATTCAGGAAGCAGCCTGAGATCAAGAAGGACTGCATAACACTGCTGGGGGGGGGGGGGGGGCGCCCCCGGCCCCCCCCCCGCCGGGGGGGGGGCGGCGGGCGCGCCCCGCGGGGGGGGGGGGGTGGG
>CAEGAF010178036.1:0-29462 GCA_903067075.1 Micropoecilia bifurca | reverse complement strand
AGAGGCTGCGGCGCAGCGTGTCGGTTGGTCTGCGCTAACCAGAAAGCAGTTGGGCGCAATTTCGCAACACCAAAACCGTGAGTGAAACAATAACTAGTGCAGATGCTATATAAATAACTCGGACCAATTTTTTTATTATTTGACATCCATATTTGTAGTGAAGGAACAAATCATGTCCCGTTCGATACGGACGGGTGGCAACATAACTGTGGCGTCTATTATATTCGCCTTATAATGCGGTGCGCCATATATATAAAAAAAGTTTTAAAATAGGCCATTCATTAAATGTGCGCCTTATAATCCGGTGCGCCTTATAGTGCGGAAAATACGGTACATTTCTGGGGGGGTTTCTCTTTAACCAGAGGATTTGGATAATTAATGTTTGCAGCTATAAGCTTGGAAGAAATTTCAACTTCTTGTTTTGCGAAGTCGATAGAAACTTTCCGGAAGAGACGTCAAAATATGGTTCAGCAAAGTATTGACTCTATGGGATCAAAAACAAATGAAGAAAAATAAAGTAAATGAAAAAATCTGAAAAATAATGTCTGTTTTCCTTCCACTTCACAACCATGTGCTTCTTTGTGCCATTTCGTCACATAAAATCCCAATAAAATACACTGAAGTTAGTGTAACGTGGGAAAATGTGAAGAGTTGACAGTATGAATACTTTTCCTCTGATTATTAGCCCCAGAAATATACAACTTAAACTGATCCAATTTCCCGTTTTTACTTTTTTTCTTTGGTGGTTAGTGAGTTTGCGGCGACCTCTAAGATTGTTCCAGACCAAGATATCTGGTTGGTTGTTATATTGTTGTCCTGTGATTCAGGAGGGATTCATGCTGTCGGGGGAAGAAGAAAAGTGGCAGCAGCTGAAGGTGGCGCTACCGAGTCTGGAAGGACTGAAAACCGAGTCCAGTATCCTTTCCCTCCATTATCCAGCACAGAAACGTCAGATTCCCAGTAACTGTTATCGAGTCTAGATGATTATTCTTTATAGACATCTGCTGACTTTATAATAACTACAATGTTTGTTCATGTTAGCATTTTAGAAACATTTTGTAGTCAATATGAAAGCTTAACATGACTAACTGGCCACAATCATAAATCATATTCAAATGTTCGTTGGGGTGTAAATATTTATATATCTTGAAATGTTAATTGCCAATTAAGTGTGTGACCTTTCTCTTGTATCTGTAAATCAACACATAAGGCATGCAGACATATTTACATAAAACGACATCTGTACGTTTATGTGGCCATTTTCAGAAGTACTGTAGACTTTCTTTGAGGATTGTTGTCCCTCTTCCTTAATTCTTGTCCTGTAGATTGGCCGGCGTTGTTGGAGAGCTGCTGTAATCTCCTGTCAGCTGCTGGAGCTGAACTTCCTGATGAAAATCTGTACAAGCTGAGGGTCACAGACATGGCTTTAGATGCTGCTGTCCAGCTGGGGCAGTGGGAGGAAGCTCTGACATACGGCATGAAGACGCTTCCAGCCTACAGGTCAATCCATCAAATTTTATTTGTATAGCACATTTCAGCAGCAAGGCATTTCAAAGTGCTTTACACAATTTAAAATAAAAATAAAAACAGAACGAGACAGAGATTTTTAAAAAGATTTAAAAAAAAGATAAAAGCATTATTAAAAGTAAAAATAAAAACATTTAAAACATCGATCCAGATGAGGACTTGCCCTTATGGGGTTTCCTCGAACAGAGTTATAGCAGAGCAACATCTTACAAGGATTAAAACCCGCAATTTAGGTGAGTTTTAATTCTTTAGAAAATCTCTGAAGCATGTTTTAATCCAATGAGTATATGTTAAAGTTTTAAAGGAGAAAATCATATTTGGCCTCTTTGTATTATAACCTCTGATTTTAAACAATCATTTTACAGAGTTCTGACGATTTTTATTTATCGGGTTTAACCTTTTAATATGCTGACTGTGACTCTTACAGTGATTTATGATGATCATTTAGTTGGGGCTGGTGTTGGAGGGATTAAATATAAAACAGTTTGCATTGTGCCATGAATGCTAATCATTAGAGTTCACAGTAATGAAGGTCTGGCGTCCTAATGAACATTTTTATTTAATAAACTACTCAGGAGTTTGGCATTAGCAGTTGTAAATACAGCATATTTTATGCACAGCAGCAGTCAAATTGCTGAATTAGACCATAAATAACTTCAGCTCTACAAATTAGTCTTACAGCTTTTAAGTATTTTGTGCCATATTTCTAAATTGTCTGGCATCTGGCTTTCATTTTTATCCTGGTGGTAGGAAAAAAGCAATAATAGGAAAAGCTGCCAGGGTCTCCATCCAACATCTGTAACACCTCACATGGGTTTATACGCTAAATTGAACTAAAAGTAATTCTATATGTTTTCGCACTGCTCTGCTGAGAGACAGAGATCATAAAGTACAGTAACAGTACAACAGAGAGATGATGATGGAGCCGTGCCACGCCTCATATGCAATAAACGTCAGCTCCAAATGATGCCTGCCAAGAAATTATGTCTCAATTTGCTCAGTGTCTTTAACCTGATTTGTCCACCTTCTTCCATGGATCAATGGATTCCGTCACAGGTGGGAGATATAAAACAGTAGGAGAGAATGTGAGGGATAAGTATTTCTAAACGTAAAAATGTCAGTATCAGAAAATATTCTTCTTTTTTTGATTAACTTATTTTTGCTGGAAGTTAGAAACATAGAAATTTAAATGTGTGGACATCCTAGAAGTACCTGAGGTGAAATGTTGTCTGATTTGATATGTGCAACCCTCACACACCTCTGCATCCTTGTGTCTGCAGTGCAGTATGTTCCCTCTCAGCCTTCCACCTCTTGTGCACTTTCCTTTGTGTGTGTGTGAGACTAATTGATCTTGTGTGAAGGGCAGAGCTCCAGTGGCTCAGCCCTGCTCTCGCTCACACCAGCAACAACGAACCACAGGAGAGAAACCACAACACAGCTTATAAATAAATAAGCAGACTCCGAGCTGCAGAGGGAAAGAGTGGCGGTGGTGAGAAGAAAGGGGATCTGGGTAATTTAAAAAACATGGCTTTCTTCTTGCTGCTCCTCCCTAAAGGCCAGATTTGTGGCGTCCATGACTATCAGCTGCCCTGATGTCAGATTTAACCGCCTGAGCTGGAGTTGTCTGCAGCTCCTCCAGAGTTGATGTGTGCATAATCAGATGAGGGACTGAACTGAACTGATCTTGTAAACTAACTCTGCTTCAAAGGGGACCTATTATGCAAAATTAATAATTTGCGCTTTTTTTGTACTTCCATTTGGGTCTTAGACCCACCCAGCTGTTTTTTTAGCAATAAGTTCCTGGTTTTTAGAAAATGAGCCATTTCAAAAACCTCCAGCACGTTTGGTCAGCTGGTTTTACTGCTGTATCTGCTGTACAACGGCCGCTGGAAAAGACAAGTGATTTGTTAATGACTACCAGAGTTTTTTAGCACATAAATATCTTGAAGAAAGTTTATTTTGGATATATTTTCTTGTTGTGTCTGACAACATGGCAAAAATACAAAATCTTACCAAGCACTTTTTTTGTCCAGTTTCCAGTGCAAATATCTTAGTCCACTTTAAATATGAAAAAATTACAAGTAATTTTGATTATTTCTTCAACAATTGACTATTTTCATTACATGAAACTAATACAAATCCAGATTAGTTTAATTTAAAATGTTAAATGTGTGGCACAAAAATAACTATTGCAGTTGGTTGCAAAAACCTGCTTTTTTTCCTATTAAGAGATCAGTGATGTTTAACTGCACAGCCTGCATTTGTTCTGCAGAGCAAAACCTTGATATTAAAGATCTGAAAGAGGAAACGTTTCCTGAAAGGTTTGCTGTACAAATTACAAACCAATCCACTGAGCAGTGAGGGATTTTCAAAGCTAAAGGGAAATGTCAAAAAACTATATTTTTTTCCTTCAAACGTTAAAGATTCATAACTAAAGAGGTATGTGGAGGAAGATTTGGGATTTTTCAAGCCCTCTGAAGTTTAATAAAAAAAGAGTTTGAACTTCCTTAATAAAGTCTCTGCCATGGACTTGTGGAGGTTTTGGAGCTTAAGTGGAAGTCAGAAAACTCACCTGGGTTAACAGAGCAGAGAGAAACTGATTGCATGCGTAAACAAGCAGCAAAACACTGAAAATAATGTTTTGCGAGGAGGAGAGGCCACAATAAATGTAAAATAATGGAAAAGAAGAAGTGGAGAGATTCTGGCGAATGAGTAGGAGGAGGAAACTCTGCGTTCATCTGGGCTCTTCCTCTGGGCTGAGCGTAGCTGCAGGAGCTCTCCACGTCTCTTTCTCCTCTCCTTCCTCTCACTCTGCATTCCTTTCTTCTCTCAATCTCACAGCAAGTCCTTTCCCAATTTTTATTTCCCAGCCTGTGATGTATAGAGAGGTTATTCCCTGCGAATAATGCACACCTGCTGCAGGCTGTGCAAGCCAGGCTCATCGAACATCTCTATTCTTCCCATATTTTACTGGCATAGATACGCTCATACACGCTTTCATGAATCATGAATATGTAATGCATAAACCTGCATTTGTAAGAAAAATGTATGTATAAAAGTATAGCTTTCATATAGAGCTAAGGCTATATACTGTGGTAGGATCTGGTGCCTTAATGTTTCTTACTTTTTTTTTGCCTTCTGTCTCTGTGTAAACATGAATTGTTGCATCCAGCTGCAGTTGTTTCAGGGCAAAAATGTGTAACCCAACTCTTCATTAACATTCAGCTGGATTATGAATATAAATGTTAGCCTAGCATTCACAAAAGCCTCAGTAGAATTTCAGTCTTTGTAAGCCTGCTTGTGAAATTATATAAAATATAAGCTCTCACTTCTCCTCCGTTCTCTGGTGGAAACAATCATGTTTCATGCAAACTGAGCTATAATAATGAAATGTATTACTGTCGTATGTCAGGTTTCATTGAATCTCATGAGACTTTGCCTAATTTTAACATTAATTTGTCTGTGGAAAAATGAGGACTAAACGTCAGATGTGATTTAAAGCTCATGGAAGTCATCTTTTATCATACTAATAAACACGGGGTTTGTTCCAAGTTTGCTCATTTGTGGAAGAAAGTAGGAGTGAAGTGATGTAACGCTGAATAAAAAATGCATCTCTGTAGAATGCTGTGGTTTTCCTCTCCTTCGTTTTTCTCCTCAGTAAGGCGATTTGTGCTTCGCTCTCCTATAAAAACAGCAGGGTGTGAATCCTTCAGCTCTAAACAAGCGCCTAATTAGTTCCACTGCATTCACTTTAAAATGCTACACTTTCCACAACTATTAATTTCTCGCTCTCTTATCGCTGAAAGCTATGATTTTCTAACCAGCTTTCCGTACTTCTCTTCAGTTTATTCTCACTGGAAAAGAAAATTAGGTGAAAAGTCAGGAGACGCCAAGTTAATGAAATTATTTTAATAGCCTTTTGGTTGCATATGCAAAAATGAAACCTAATTGGAATGTGGACCTCGTGTGCGTTTTTGCGGTAGCCAGAATCAACGGATTGATAATTAAATCAGTATTGCAACTTGTTATTATTCATGGAGGACTAATGCTGCTGGCTTTGAAACTGAATTCTCTGCTTAACTAATCACTTTTAACCACAGGACTGCGGTCCACCCCTGTAATTGGGCAGCATGTCGGCTGGTTGTTTAGTTGAGCTTGACGGTGTGAACAAATGGGCAATTAGCACTGAGAGGGGAAAACAAAAACTAGCTTAGGAAATAATCAGAGAAGCCAGAGAGTAACAGATCATTCAGGTTGTGGCCTCCTTGTTTTAGTTAACTTAGATTTTTACTTGATATTAGTTGCTTTTTGTTCTAAAATTCGATGCGACTGAGAGCATATTGAAGCAGTCTGACAAATAAACCAAGTTAATTTGTGTGAAGTCGACCCGTATTGACCTTATGCCAGGATCCTCCTGTAATAATGATGCTGCCTGTCGACTGAAAGATGGAGAAGCTGCGCCTGAAATTCAAATTTGAGAATATAAATGGAGGAGGATTTAGACTTTGCTGCTGAACATTTTAATGCCATCATAAAGGTTAGATTTTTACAGTGTGTGTAATCAATTTAAAGACATTGAAGGCAGGAAGATGGAGTTTAAAGAATACTTTGGTATAGGAAAGGTTTTTAAAAGCCCACATTGAAAGCTGTTTCCCAATAGTTGCTTGTGTTTGTTCATGTAGCAGAACAAACATGAAGCTCCTCTGACTGATACTCCAGGCTGGTCGTCTTCCTCACTGACGCAGCTGCTCTGGTTTTTAAGCAGCTTTTTTTCCTCCTTTGGGTAAATTGGCCTTTTTAATCCGGCTGAACTGGGAGAACTGGAGAGCGATGCTTCAGGTCTGATTGGATGAAGATACTTGTCTTGTCGGGATAATATCTATCATTTAGTGAAGTGTTTTCTAGAGACGGGGGGGGGAAATTTGTGACAAGAAAAACTGGAAGAGGAGTTTTGGCTTTGATTCTAATATTGGTTAAGATTTAATATTTTAGATGCTTGTTGTCCACATGAATAGAAATAATAATAAAAAATATGAATTATACAGTTCAAACCTGATGTTGACATCTATCAATATTAATTTTATCAATATTGGAACCACACAGAATTGCTTGGATGCAAAATGTTTCTTCACAATGTTCAAGTGTCGAGCCTTTCTGTTGTCTCCTCATAAACAAAGAAAAATGTCTGGAAAAAAAAGTGTTAATTATAACCGATCATGTCATTGTTATGTAACTAACTATATTTCTGACATGTAGCCCTGCAGAAACTCCACACTTATAACAAAGACTGAACATGGGACAAATTGGAAAAACCAGATAAACATGTTTATTCAGAAGCTTGTAGAAGTTTAAAAGTGTAACTTTATTGCACATAATGTATGCTTTTAATTCTGATTCAATGCAACAAACATTTATTTGCACATGACACATTTCAGATCCCTCTGCTGTTCGGAAACCTTTTGTTTGGAACCATTTCTGCCCATCCTGAGTCCGCAGACTCTGATGAGAGATTTCTGTTGCTTTGAGCAAACGCCAGACTTTCAATTAAGCTCAAGAATGTCCTCTAATCCTCAGAGAAAAATAACTAAATCTACATAAATACAGAGATAACTGAAGTGAAGGTAAACTGTCTTCTGTCTGTTGTTTCTGCAGGTTGTTCTACCCTGATCCTCACCCAGTTCATGGAGTTCAGCTGATGAGGTTGGGGAAGCTGCAGCATCACCTGGAGCAGCTGGCCGACGCTTTGGACACTTTCAAACAGGTTTCTAGATTCTGCTCTGTGTTTTTACAGTGTTTGTTATTGTTGTCATTTATTCCACATGTCTAAAGTTTTTATCTCGTAATTTAATTGCCAAATTGTGATGATTTTGTACCATTGCATTTCCTCAATACGAAGCTCATAACTCCTAACAAAAAAATAATATATTTGAAGTTAATTTCACAAGTATAAAAGTATATTTTGCACCATGAACTTGTAGTGTACTAGAAAGTATACTAATTTAATACTTCTTTGCACTAAACTGGGGCAGATTATTTTACTTATAATAAGACACTTGTTCCATGTTATAAGTGAAAACATCTGCCTCAATATTAAGGGATTATTTACTTAAAACAAGCTCCTACATATCACTGAACATTTACCTGTTAGTTTTGTCTTATTATTAGATGTCTGCAATCTTGACAAAAATACTTGGTGAGATTTTGTGTTTTTGCAGTGAAGGTTATACTGATGTGTGTGCTCTAATATTAATGTACAAGTTTGAGTCTTACTAATATACTTAGTACTTAGACTTTTATGTAAAATATGGTTTGTAAAAAATTAATCTTATATTACATAGTTTCATTTTAGTATAACTTAAGTATGGTACACTTGAATAAACTATTGTTTGCTAATGTTTTTTGCATGTTTCCCTTTTCCACCAGGCTTTTATAATCATGAGGATGACTCATGGTGATGATCACCCCCTGACCTCTGACCTGAGGATGAAGATGGAGGAATGTCGTCTGGAGATGGATACGCAGCAGAGTGGCAGACATTAAGACAGACTGACATAAACATTAAACATACTTTAAAAGTTTGTATTTCTGGAAATTTTTCATTTTTATGATTTTTTTATAGGTGCGTTACCATGTATCACATTACATTTTACTGCAGTTTAATGGCCGTTTTATAGGTCGATTTGAGGTTTTACTATCTCTTTATTAAAGATTGATTGGTATTGATGGCAGGTGGTCAGCAAAGCTCTTCTTGTGGTTTATCGTAATAAAATAAAAGAAGAATCCATCGAAAGTGTCCTAATAATCGTAAACACATTGGATTCTTGGCAAACACAAGTAGATCTGGATGTTCTTTTAAAGGTAATGTAAAACCACACAATAAAATCGAACTAATAAGGCAAATTCTGAAAGCACAGACGGATATCTGAGCCAAATGTTTCTGTGAAAGCAAAAAGGCAAACTCAGCTTCCCAAGAAGCTGCTTTACGCCTTCAGGTAGCTAAGAAACGTCCCACTGATTGAGGTCGGCCTGTGGATGTGCAGCCATCTGTCTCTGTTTCACAGTCAGCAGCCTGGAAGACGGTCCCTCTTTAGCCAGATGACTTCAGCGATGAACTTGTTTGGGTGACAGAGTGGCCAGACCAGGTTAACCCGCAGGTTGACCCTCGGAGGACGACAAGCAGCCAGATTTCTTCATTAAGGACGACCATCTGTGGAAAGCAACCACACAAGGAAAGCTGCCAGCTCTGGAAACGGCAGAGAAATGCTTCCTCCAGATTCTAGCAACCACGAAGCTAAATGGACATAGTCATAGTCAGCCAGGATTCTGTTGAGGCCTGTAAATCTGACCATATCACACCTATCCTGCTTGATCTTCATTGGTTTCCTGTCACCTACAGAATTCAGTACAAAATCGCTCTCATTACCCATCAATGTTTAAACAGAACTTCACCGGATTATCTGAAGGATCTTCTCATTCCACTTTCATCCCCCAGATCTCTACGATCACAAGACTGCCACTTCCTTCACCTTCCTCGCTCCAGATTAAGGACCATGAGAGATCGGGCATTCGCTGTGGCTGCCCCCCGTCTCTGGAACTCTCTCCCGGATTATTTGAGAGCTCCGCAACCACTGGTTGACTTTAAAAGAGGCTTAAAGACTTTTTTATTCAAGCAAGCCTATTCTGCCTCGACATGATTTTTATGTTGTTGATTTTATCTACAATTTTAGTTGTAGATAAAACTGTGTAGCACTTTGAGATTTTTTCTAATAAAAAGTGCGGTACAAATTAAATTGATTATTATTATTATTATTATTATTATAGTAAAACCAGGAATGGACATTCCTGTCAAGGCTCCCATTTTTCCAGGAAACTATTGACCCGTATTTTAACAAAGTAGTTTTAAAAAACCTTTCTGTGCCTCTTCAAGATGAATTCTGTCACATGGCGCCTTCAAGCTGCTGCAGGTGCCGACAAACCAAACAGGTGTTGTGCCAAAAAAAGTGATCAGGTGAGGTCAGGTGCGCCCTGTGAACAGAGGCGACCCAAATCTCCACACCACATTCTCTCCAATAGAGATTTAATATGAATAAACAATAAATATATGAGAAAAATTAGACTTTTACGCTGACATAGTGTAAACTACAGTAGACTCCTATAATTTCATGGCTTCCTACACTTGAAAAGGAGGACTTGAAGACTTCAGGAATTCACTCAATCTTTTTATTTTCACCAATGAGTGAAAACCAATGAACAGGTGACAAACCTACAACACACATACAAAATATTTTATCATACATTTTAGACATTTGGGTCAAAGTTAAGAATATATCTTAATGACTAATTCCATTTTTAACCTTAAATATACATTTCTTTTACAATTTTAACCATAAATTCAAATATTAAATGATTAAATTCCATGTCTGGTTGAATTTGAATCAAACAAATCCAAACATTTTAGAATTACATTTTCCTTTTTCTTAGAACATAAGTTTTTACATTAGATAGATACATTTAGTGGAACCAAACTGTAAAAACTAGCAGTGAAACTGTTACTTCAATAAATTCTGCATTTAATTTCTCAAATGTAAAACTACGATCAAATTACATTCAATTGAGCCCAGTTAGTGGCTACCGGTAGTCCTTATAAGTCCTTTTCCATGAAATGCAGCTTTGAGGCTGTGTTTCACTCGGCATGAACAGAATAATCTGCTAATCTTAAATAATTATTAGCCTTAGATAAGTGAATATGCTTTGCAATATACTTTTCCTTAACAATTATTTCCAATTAGGTAGTTATCGCACTAAATAAAACACAAAGCATAACTTCACAAACTTCTGCAAGTGTTTGCGTCATGCCTTCAAGACAATGCATAATTCATTGTCTTGAATTTCCTAATTCACTTGATTTGATTGTACTTTTATCTATTTAATTTTTATTGGCTTCACTTATTTAAAGATACTCTCTAACATACATTTGTTACGATGACATTATCAGCTTGTACTTTCCAAGTCTTGCCCTGAGAAATTGTGTTAATAATTCTCTTCAAACACTTAAGATTTGCTAAAAGGTAGAAAACCTACATTCTACACAGCAACACAAAGCTTGTGAAAGATGCATTAGTGTTTATGATGTAAATGTCAAGAAAAAGTGGTAATTACACCAGAATGGGGAGCAAAGATGATTAGGTCATTGTAAAATATGCATATTAAAAAAGCTATAATGAGCTCAGAGACAATAGAAGAAGTGAGGATTGTTAATAACAGAAAACCAGGTTTAAAAAACAACTTGAACCTCCTTCCATTGGGTCACATCAACATCCCTTCCCCAAGAGACTTAAACCCCAATTTAACAGCGTCACACAGACGGAGTGAAAATGTTTGAACTCCTGCGTTTGACGGGAACTAAACCTAAACCACACAGAGTCTGAAGTGCGAAGCAGCTGCTGTTGACAGCTTGTTTTGACACATTGACCTGGTGGCTGCGATCCTTCATGGTTTGAGTTTTATCTAGCCTGTTATTTTACCCCTGGCAGTGAGTGAGGAACCCAGACGCTGGAGGCCCCTGGGGGCCCGGCCTGTTGCGTAATCTGCAGAGTCCATCTTGATGAGTGACCCTGTGTGTGTGTGTGTGTGTGTGTGTGTGTGTGTGTGTGTACATGTGTATAATGCCATGTGGGGACAATTTTCCTAACACACCCTACCATGTGGGGACCAATGGTAGCCATGTGGGGACCTAAGCCTGGTCCCCACATGGAGAAACCCTGTTTTAGGGTCAGGGGTCAGAGTTAGGACTAAGGTGGGTTGGTATGTGATGGTTAGGGTTAGGAAAAGGATAAAGGTAAGGTTTAGGTTGGGTATAGGCTTTAGAAATGAATGGAAGTCAATGGAAAGTCCCCACTTAGATATCAGCATGAGACTGTGTGTGTGTGTGTGTGTGTGTAAACCTGGTTTTTATAACCTCGTGGGGACCTACGTGTCTACAATGTGGGGTTGTGGGGACCACTGCTCCCTGTGGGGACATTGGATTTGTCCCCATGAAGGGACATGCTGTCTTTGAGTTAGGAGTTAGCTATGTAATGGCTAGTTTTACGGTTAGGGTTAGGGTTAAAGGTCGGGCTAAGGTAACGGTTTGGCTGTAAAAAATGAATGGAAGTCAATGAAAAGTCCCCACATGTTATAAAAACACGATTCTGTGTGTATGTTTAGCAAAGCCAAAATTTCACAACATCCTTTCTTCTCTGTGCTCATCCATTACACACACACTCTTCCATTACACACACACACTTCCATTCCACACACACTCTTCCATTACACACACACTCTTCCATTACACACACACTCTTTGCTGGTTAATCCCTGTTTTTGTGTTTCTCTCTGGGTGTGTGAGGTCAGATAGAAGTGCTTTCAAAGATAATCCCAAAATTTGGACATATTCAAACTGATGACTGCACTTCCTATATGTCTGTGTGTGTGAGTGTGTGTGTTTGTAAGAGGGTAGGCCAGGATAATAAAGTGTCTCATATGTGTCATGTTGCTTTTCTTCTCACATAGGGTGTAATTTCACAGCTTTAATATTTTATTTTTTAGGAGTAGTGAACTAGGCTGCACCCTGGCCCCAGCCCTGGCCTTTCTGCATGGAGTTTGCATGTTCTCTCTGTGCATGGTGGGTTTTCTCCAGGTACTCCGGTTTCCTCCCACAGTCCAAAAACATGACAGGTTAATTGGCCTCTCCAAATTGTCCCTAGGTGTGAGTGAGTGTGTTCATGGTTGTTTGTCTTGTGTGTCTCTGTGTTGCCCTGTGACAGACAGGTGACATGTCCAGGGTGACCCCGCCTCTCACCCAGAACGTCAGCTGGAGATGGACATCAGCAACCCTCCTGACCCCACTAAGGGACAAGGGTATAAGAAAATGGATGGATGGAAGAGCAGAGAACTAATAAGCTGCTTCTTCCTCTGACCTTTATTTTGCAGAGTGACTCTGTTTGTTTTTCCTCTTTCTTCTCCTTCCATTTTCCTTTCTTTCTGCATAATGTTAATTGAATTAGATTTACCACTGCTTAATCTAAACCCGCTGTCATCAGCTCTCATCTGTATCCAGGAGGCTTTTAAATTAATCCTGCATTAATTGGCGTTTCATCTCTGCTTTACTGGCTAAGTGTAGTCGACCTGAGCTCAGTGGTGCTACTTTCACCCTTCACTCTACCGCAGTTTTAATTTTCACTTTTCCTCCTGCTGCTCTCCATCATTTTTACACACTTTTTATATTATCAACCTGCCATCATATCTCACTACCTCGCTGTGAGCTTCACAGTTCTATTTTTCACATCACCCTTATCTTTAGCTGTAACATCTTTAATGTAGCAACTAACTAAATATTCATCTACTGATTTGAATTTTAAATGTAATTACAAGTTTGCCACCAAGAACTCAATCTCAGTCTTTTTCTCCCACCTTGAGCTTCAGAGTTTATCTAAATTTGTCCAATTACTGCCATAACAGGTGGTTTTGATAACTACTTCCCCCCCCCTGTAATCTCGTTTCTCTGCATTTCTGTTTCTTGAATGGCAGATTTTATGCCAGGAATAATTTTTTAATACACTTGTGTTTATAATTTCAGTAAGTTTTATTACTTGTTGTAAGATAATATCTAATGTTTCCACATCAGATTCATGAACAGGTTTGGAAAAGCTGAAAAAGGATTGACTTTGGCTGTCCGTCCATTCATGGATCTGTCACGATCATCGTGAAAACATTTCATATTTAATCAGGATTTAATGAACAACATAGTGCATCTTTTTTGTGTGCAAAATCAACAAAGAGTCAGATGTCAAACTCTTTCCATACATTCCTTTATTTACATCCCTTTATCTTATTTTCCATCAAAAGTGTCAGACCTTATTTCACTGAAGCAGGACGTCTACATTGGGCCATACAATCTTAAATTATGGAGACAGCATAGATACAACCAGAGTATTTCACGGGATATTATCTTATTTGCCCGATGTTGGTGTTTTGTTAGACATTTATTGACATTATTAAGGATAGTTTGGTACAGAAACTTTTCAAACACTTATTTAAATAGAAATTCTTACAACTTCATAAGTGTGTTTTTGTTTTTCTCTGCACTTCACATTTCTCCAATTTAAAGATGCTATGTGTCAGATTTTCTGATAACACATTATAATTAGCAAAGGCTTCAGATAAATAGATAATAATTTGGTTTAATCACGCCGCATATTTCGCATGAACTCAAGTTAGTGTTAAATAAACACCAAACTCTGCTGATAAGTTATTGCTTGAATTATAAAGCGCTACCAAACGAGACAGATTTGTCAGTAACTCGAAGGGGAAACACATAGCATCTTAACACTGGAAACACGTAAAGAACTGTAGTTATTATCTTCTAATTACACCAAGCTATTGATAATCAAAATTTGGGCATTTCTGTTTACACAGATTGTCATTTGAAAACTTCTCATCCAAGCTTTTATTACCTGCATTCTTGTTCTTTCCATTCTCATTTGCAGTCAGCTTCTCCTGTATTTGGACTTTATTAACATTGGATCTGAGCACAAGTATTCAAGATTTAATAAAGGTTTAGATTTCCAGCTTTCATTCAAGAGATTTAACAAAAATGTGTTCAGTTTTCTAAGCATAAACATGCAGCCTACAGAAAAGGACAAAAAGATGAATGCAACTTCAAAAAGAACAGAGCTTAGGATTTATGGGCTCAAAAGGTTTTAACACAGCTTATGAAAATAAAAATCACAGATATTATGTAATACATCAAGTCAGGAGAGCCAGTTGCTATGGGGAAAGCTAAACCCCATGCAGAAATATTCAAATTATCTGATAATTACTGTAAAAATAAAGTGACTTTTATGCAATAATCATATCTATTTTGTTGCAAAGCCTAACTATGAAACTTAATCTTTTTTCAAAACGTTTGGTAACTTATGTATTTGTAAGCTTGATTTACAATTAAAATTGATTTCAAAAACTTAGTGTTAGTTTTTTGCTAACATTGTTAGCTCATCATAGCTATGCTTTCTGCTGCTACAGTAAAGAAACGTAGAAGTTTAAAACTATCTTAACTTTAAAATTTGTGATCATTTGTGAGCTTTTTAGTGATTTTAATGGAAGCATAAGTTTAATCTTCTCAAAAACATTGTCTGGCTTTGTTGATGTGAGCCTTATACTTTGTGTTTCTTGATTTTAGATTTTGTTGTTGCATATTTAACAAACTTCTTCAGCAATAACTCTGCAATCAACAACAATAGTTATGGAAAACAGTTTATCTTTAAAATAATTACATGTATATAAATACAGAACAACAAACTGTGCTATTTTTAAACAGAAGAAATGTATTAAAACTCTTGACAGAAAGCTGGAAATAGTTTATGCCTCTATTATCTTAGTGTTGCTGCGATTTACAGTAGCAAAATTTTTTAAACTTTGTTTTTAGTTACAGATGGATGATAATCAATCATATAATCAGAGGGTTGGTGCTTTAAAAAAAGCTCATTACAATTCCCCAAAGAGAAACAAATGGAAAAACTAGACCAGCAGCAACAAAAGAAGATGTAAAATAAAAAAATAACTGCATATGTGGCATGTGTACACAGCATATGTATTTATATGTGGCATGGACTGAACAAAGTATGTACAGATATTTTTTGTTAAATGCATAGAAACTCCAAGATCAGGGGGTGTAAATAAATAAGAAGCTTAATTAAGGTGTTTTCACTTTGAGCATAAAATAAATAAACTTTCATTCATGGCAGGTGGACTGAACTACTTTTTTTTAAAAAAAAAGCAGAAGAAGAAATGGCATTAAACATGTTAAATCCCCCAAACAATTGACAAAACAGACTCATTAAAACCTTCTTGTTGTCTAAGTTATATCAAATCATGGCTTTTATCACAGGTCTGCTTCATATAAACATCAATGGCTCTATCTCTTTTTAACAGCCATACAGACCAAAATTAGACAGAAAATACAGCTAAATCTACATAAATACATACAATGTATAAAAGCCTCATCCATATTTTTCCTCAGTGACATTACTGCAGACTGAATCCCTTCCTGTTGAAGTTTTTATGTGGTAGATGCCAGAAATAAGATTTTTTTATTACTTCAGAGTCAGAAGTTGACATGGACGCCACTTGAGAAACACAAATTTTGTTGTTCTTAAGGCACTTTGTAACTAATTTGTTTATATATCTGGGGGTAATGTTAATTTGTAAGAACATTTTTATCCAATTCCCAAACAAATGTCTTGTTATATTTCTTCAATATTTTCTTTTTGTTATTTCCTCATGATCTGTTATCTATATTTTGTATAATCCCTTTGAAGGCTTGTTGCACATCCAGCTCTGTAAAAACTTAAGAGTCCACTGCAGTGAGCCTCATTGAAAACCTCATGGTTACTCCACCAAATATTGATGTCTGAACTCTTTGAGGTAAAACATTAGTTTTGTTTTCTCTAAATGAACATGAACTTGTTGTCTTTGCATTATTGGAGGTCTGAAAGCTCTGCATAGTTTTAGTTGTTTTTACCATTTCTCATTTTTTGCAAATAAAATTTTTGCTGTGAATCTTATACATGTTGTTAGTAGTTCATAGAATAAAAGAACAAAGTTCATTTTACTCAAACATATACCTATAAAAACTAAAACCAGAGAAACGGATCATTTTAAGTGGTATCTTAATTATTTCCAGAACTCTATATTTCATAATATATCATGACCATCTCTGGGACACAAAACATTATATACTAAGATTCTTTCAGAGTTAATACCGGCAATTAGAAATGGTATCAAAGGATAAACCAGATGACTTGTGGAGCATTATAATTCTCTTCCTGAGAGTTTTGACCAATTTCTTTTGAATTTCCCCCACAATCTTACAAAATAAAGTTGTATATTTGAGGTGCTGCATTAATATATCAACAGGCTAGTTTGTAATTAACACATATTAATGAGAAACGTCCTAAACTGTTTAAAGGCATAGGATAGTGTATGTAAACTTCTGACTTTACAGAAAGTTGTAAAGGTTTTCTAAGCTATTCACTCTCCTGTTATTTTGGCATTTTCTAATAGAAATTATTTTGATAACCCTAATTGGCTTAAAATGTGGAAAATTTGGTTTAATTTAGGGAAAATGTCTTTTTATACAGTGTATGTAAAAACCAGATGTCAACTGTATTTCTTTTGATAAATCTTATAAAAACAGACAAATCAAGCAAAGCTTTCAAGGAATGAAGCCCATAATGTGACGTTTTTGTGAAAACACGATGTGAAGCAGTGATGATTCCTGTGATGGAGAAGATATATGAAGACGGCATTTCTGTAGGGGAAACCGGCTCGTTCATCTATTTTATATTTTTACAAACACTTAGATCATAAACATCTCAAGCACCATAGATAATAATATTAACAAATCTTTAGCGTTTCTATCCATTCAATGTAAATGGAACCCGGCAGAGAGCTATGACTTTTAAGAAGTTTTCATCTTAAGTGTAGTTTATTTTTATTCATTTTAGTGTTTCAACACAATGTAATCTTACTTTAATTAAATTGCTTTGCTGAAAAATTTATAATTCAATTTCAATACCATACTCTGTACTATTATATCTTTTCCTCGTCGCAGTTCCTTTTAAATATTTCTTTGTCGTCACACTTAGCCTCTACATGGTCCCATTGTTCCCAAATAAAAATGAAACCTTATTAGAAAACACACACATTTACAAATCATTCAGTTTCTTTTAGAGTAGAGCAGAACAACACGGATACAAATAACGTCCAGTCACTCAGCAACCAGTCAGTCAATGGATGCACTTAAACGTGGATCAGAGACGGATCTCTCCACCTTTGCTCCTGTGTGACTCCGACTCTTCTTCCCTTTATGAACATGAAACAGCGATCACATCCGCATCAGGGGACCCGACCGCAGGAATCCTCCTGAGTCCCGCTGAGCCAAACCCAGTCGTTTCAGAGAGAGAGGTCCGGTTAGAGACGGCTCCATAAATTAGATGTTTTTTTTCCCTCTGCTCTCTTACACACTGAATCTGAATTTCCCTCGTCTCGTATCAGATTTTGCGTCGGTCCTGTACAGCTCTGGAAAAAACTTGTACTGAACCCCTTTGAAGACCTGCTGGTGATTCCACCAAACATTGGTTTCTGAACTCTTCCTGAGTTCATACATTAATATTGTTGTTTCTAAATGAGCATGAACTTCTTTTCTTTGCATTATTTGAGGTCTGAAAACTCTGCTTCTTTTTAGTTATATTCACCATTCCTCATTTTACTCAAACATATGCTTATAAAAGGTAAAATCACAGAAACTGATCATTTTAAATGGTCTCTTAATTTTTTTCCAGAGCTGTAGTTTCTCTCATTAACAAACCAATGGTAATACACTAAAACACTTTTTTAAAAACCGAACTGTGAAACACCGACCCACAGAAAAACATCACACTAGGAAATTGCAAAAAGAAAATTTCCGAGGACATCAATTTTCTTTCTATACTAGCACCATACCAACGGCATGTACACAAAAAATCAGAAAGAATTGGTCTTGGTGGTGTTAGAAATGTTCTCAAGGCACTTATCTTATCTTAATCATTTCCTCTTGTCTTTCTCTCAGCATCTTTCTGTCGTTAAACCTCATTTACAAATTCAGTAATGTACCTGTAAATTACATTCATCATAAGTGTAGTTCATTTTTATTTATAAAAAATGAAAATGAACTACAGGTCTGATTTCTTTTCTTCCACCTTTTCTTTGTTGTTTTTTTTGAGAAGTAGCATCTTTGTTGTCTGGTTTTCTTTTTCTTGGTACATTCTTCACTCAGTGTGTGGCGTTAGATATTTCATTCAGTAATCTGCCGTTCTTCAATCCCCTTCTCTTCTTTGAGTATTTCACTCAAACACCAAAAGCTTGATGTTTGCTAGTTTTCACTGTAGATCTGTCCATTCGTTCGTCTGCTCTGTCCTTCTGTCCATCCAGGGGAGATGCATGAGTAACGGGTTGCTCCGTCCTTACGCTCCTGTTGTCCACTGTTAGCATAATGTTGTCTCCCTGTGGTCTCTCAGGGCCTCTCATCTGTCTACCGGTGTCTTGAGGACACATCAAAGCAGGTGATCATCATAAGATGGGCTTTGCAGAAGTTAACTCTGGTTTCCAGTTTGTCGGTCACCGTTTCCAGGGCCTCCAGATACTCCACTGAGTCCAAGTCGTAGGGCTGCTGCAGCTCGACTGGAGAGAGGAGGAAGGAAGATGAATGTTTTTATGTTGCCAGATTTGGTTGTTTATCCACTTATGTAACAATGACTACTCTTCATGTCAAATAATATTTATTACATTCAATATAACATTAGTGATGATTCATAAATGTGCAATTATAATCATTTAATAATTAAGCAGGGAGCTTTTAGTAGCAATGCATTACATTTAAAACAGGTGAAGAAAGTGAGTTCTGGTTCTTTTTGCTGCGTAGAGGAAGAGGAAAACATTTTAAAGCATCTCTTGTATTGCATAGTTACGGAAGAGGATTAGGGCCACTGGAAAAAAGAAAAAAAAATCTGACTTTTTTCTCAGGATTCTGAGATTAAAGTCAGAACTGTTTTATTTATTTTTTCCAGTGGCCCTAATCCTCTTCCGTAAATAATTGTGTAAAGTTTGGCTAAATAAAAGTTGATTATTCAAAGCTTTAGTTACTATAATCATTTTTAAAAAAAAAAAAAAAGCATAAAAGGGGAATTTTAACCATATTTCTTAACCAAAAGCCAACTTAATGCTTTGTGAATAAAAATATTTGTATATATGGAACTTTAGTTAGGCATTTATAATGTTAACATCATATTGTAATAACATTTTCTCAATTTTCTGTCCATCATCTGAAAATGCAAAAGTATGACTTAAATCTACCAAAATATTAATACTGTCCTCCATCTAAGGCAGGAGTGTCAACTTAATTTTGATGTTTACATCGAGATCATGAATGTAAACAAAGAGCCAGTTGTGGCAAAACGTATTGATAAAACTACCCATTAAAGTGTTAAAATATAAATAAATATGTATTTCTGCACTTATTAAAGATAAACATCTTTTCACATTAATGTAATTTGATTAGTAAAATAACAGTTAAGCACACAACTGTTTTCTTGAAGGCTCTAAATAAGTGTTTTTCTAGAGGGCCACATAAAAAGCAACGGCGGGCCGGATTTGGCTCCTGGGCCTTCAGTTTGACACATGTGGCCCAAGTTAACAGCTTACTAATGAAGGTTCAGTAACAAAAGCTACCAGAGCTGCTTCTCTTTATCCAGAAATGAAAATAAGAACATGAAGGAAGCAGTCTAGACTGAAATATGGCTAAACTATAAAGTTGAATACTAAATGAGGCTAATAAATGTGCGTGATAAATGATTGGATTAATACATTCATTGCTGACAAATGAGCTCTTAACAGCCTCCTCTAACCAGCTGCCGACATCTTATCTCCTCTCTCACACACATCATGTTCCCTGATGTGCTGCACTTACACTCCGCTGTCCATTTGTGTGGCTCCAGCATCAAGTGCTGTTTGGTTTGCTCCAGTTCTTTCTTCAGACACTGGTACTTGGCTCTGACTTCACTGATTCGCTGCTGGCGATGCTCCAACACACGCAGCCTGGCGCTGACAAACACACCCTCCTGACACACACAAACAGAGAAAGTGCCAGCAGAGTGAAAGGGCTTTATTTACCTTTACATTTCCAGAGGAGCAACTTGCAAAGCACTTTCAGCAGGACCGTGTTTAACATTCACACGGCTGCACACATTCAGCCCTCATCGATTCCCAGTTGGACCACAGTCGGGTATGTGGGACACAGAGCCGCTTCGCTGGACCAGTTGGGGGTTAAGTGGCTTTCTTAAGGCCGCTGCAGGGAAAATCTATATTTCATGCTATTTTCTCCCTCCTTCTTTTCCAAAGCTCACCACTCTTTTCCCCTTGAATATACAGAGACTTAACAATGGAAACCCAAAAACCGGCACTGTGCATATTTTTGCAATAATTTCCCAAGTTGCAGTCCGTTCTGCAAATCCCTCTTACGTCAGGAAGACTCCACATTGCTCATGGTGTATTGTGAATACTTCATATTGTGAAAAATCATTTCTTCTTTATATCTCAGGGTTTTTTCCTCTCTTCTGATTCTCTTTTTATTGCAAAAACACAAAATATTACCAAGTGTTTTTGGCTTATTTTTAAAGCAAATGTTTTTGTACACTTGAAATAAACATTTTACCTGATATAGGAGCTTGTTCCTCAATATTGATTAAAAATATTAAGGAATAAATAACATTTAAATATTTCATTTATAGCAAGATGAAATAATCTCAGAACCAGAACTGCTTCTAAAAACAGCGCAAAAAACCAGCTGTTTTTTGACATTAAGTTAATGGGGTTTTTTTGTCTTGATTATTAACTCACTTTGCCGTTATCTAGCAACCTTACCCAGGGTCAACCTGTTACCTAGCAACACAAATGGAGCCCCAGCACGTTTGGTCAGCTGGTTTTACTGCTGTATTCTCTATAAAATGGCTGAATTCTTGTTGTTTGTGCAGAAGGCTCCACTTTTGCTTTTCAAAGACTTTGCCATTTAGACATTTTCACATGGAAGTGTAAACATTGAATGGCCAGCAGCTATTTTGGATTTAAAGGTATAAGAAACCCAAAAACAGCTCAAAATAGGCAGAACTGAGCAGGATGAAGTCTCATTTAAGAATAATTTAGTGTGGAAAACTCTGTACCATCTTCTCAAATCTATAGTGAACCCTACCTTGCTCCCTCCCTTGTCCCTTCTCTTCTGCAGTCGCTCCACATCGTCAATCTCGTACACTTTGATCTCAATGGTTTCTGTGGATGCAGCCACACCGCGGTGGTTTGAGGACGCAGGAGGCCCCAGTGGGCCGTCCACCCAGCATGCACCTGGGCTGGAGGAGGAGGACGAGGAGGAGGTGATGGCTTGTTTGGAGGAGCGCTGAGAAGGTGACGAAGACGAGGAGTCCAGGGTCAGAGCTGGGATCAGACGTCGGCGCTGGAGGCCTGAAGGAACAGAGAGGAGTGCGTATTTACAGGTGCAGAAAAAACTATTTGATCCAACAAATATTTGTTTATTATACATTTACAAAGAGTCAAATACTTAGATAAAAAACTCTATTCCTACTCAACCTTTCTAAAATTTTAAATGTATGTGATTATATTAATTTGAAATGCTAAAGTTAATTTAAAAACCATTTTCTATCAAATAAGCTACAATTAAACCAATTTTTAAGTTAAATATATTTTTAAAGAGATGTATTTGGAAATGTATCTATAATGTAGCCATGTTTAGTGCAGTTCTTCTAATCAAGCTAAAATACAGAGAAAAGTCCAATTTAGCATCAAATTGAAACCCAGCTACTCATCCTGACAAGCTGCATTTGTTATTTCCCTGTTTGCTTCAACTGTATTCTACCCAAAATCATATTTTTCACTGAAATAATAAAAAAATAAAGGAAGTAGTGTTTCTTAAAAACATTGGAAACATGTAATGTTCCTCCCACTTTCCAAGTCTACACTATTCTGTGTAAATCTTATAAATACACATAAATTGAGGTTTGTGATTGTGAGGGACAAATAGCAAAAATAGCTATTGATTCTGTATTTTTGCGCAATATACATAGCAATCACTGGAGATGGGCAGATACATGATGGGATTCCTTTGGGATTTTCATTTTAGAAATGTTATTCTATTCTATTCTCTGATACGCAGAAACATTGAGGAGGGAAGGTGTCAGTCAAATATGGAGCAATAATTAGTCTGTATTTTGAGCTGTAGTCTAAATATTATAATCACATTGAAGGCCTAAGAAAAGAAAGAAAAGATAAGATGCTGAGAAAGAGGAAAGCAGTGGTTTTAATATGATTTTCCCGCTGGCTTGGTCTCAGTTCAGCCCAAAGGTCAAGCAGAGACATTTGTATTTCATTAGGACGCAGGACAGAGGGTCAAGAAAATTGATATAAAAAAAAGAATCCAATCAAATGGCAATCAGGCACAAAAAGAGATTGAGCTGGCGGTGGAAAGAAAATGTCTCTTTTATCATTTTACACAAAATTCACTTTCCTCCATCAAGGCAGTCCTTTGTGCGACACCCTGAAAGCACATTGGCTCTTTTTGCAACAGAATCTGTTGGGGTTAAAGCAAAATAAATCCAGATTTTATGCTGAATATTCGGAAGGTGAGACCGTACACACTGGGAATGAAAGGCTAATTCCAGTTTAAATCAATAATCAGTCTCGCAGCAGACAAGGCTGCCTCTTTCCAATCAGATTTCATGCACACAGCCACCCTAATGCTGAAGCAGAAGAGAGTCATTTGGCAGGTACATTAGCAAGCTCTTTGTGTTAGATTCTGGTGAATATATATTCATTACAGCCTACACCGCCACCTTCCCTTTTACCATTTCACAGATGGCTGGTCAGGGTCACCTTTCCTACCTGGCTCCTCCTTCAGACACAGATTTCTGCTCTTTTTGCTTGTCTGTTCACTTTTTCTTGCCTGTTTTTTTGGGTGTTTCTGTCGTCATTATTAGATTTTCTCATCTTCTTTGACATCCTTTGACTTTTTAGTGTGATTTGTAAGCTGAAATTGGCTGGGAAAAAATATTTTTTTTTCGCTTATCTCCATTATAATTTCATTTGGCAGTGAGTTTGTGGTAATTTCTTGTCTTCTATTCAGTTTCTAATTATAACTTAATGGAAATGACCCATACAGGCAGCTCCCTTAATACCACAGGGTGGATGAAGGGATGAAACAAAGCTGGTCTGAATTCATTATTAACCAAAGTAATCTGACTACATTGGGAGTTTTTTGTGATGGTGATGTATTAGAGGTGACCTTGAACCTCTAATACATGGTTAGGATAAATCTATACAAAACATGTTCATTATATATTTTTGCACAAAATCGTTCTTGGATAATAAGATTTTCATCTGGTTGGTTCAAAATGAGCTGTTTTAGGGAATCTTATCATTTTAAATCCAAATAAGCTGCTGCTGGCCATGAACCCCAACTCAACATTTACACTCACACGTGAAAATGGCTGCAAATAGATGCAAACATATTCAACCATACATCTTTGAAAAACTAAAGTAGACCCTTCTTCATAAATAGCAAAAATGCAGCAACTGGTTTCTGGATGGTAAGTTAACAACAAAACTCTTCTCTTTTCCAGCAGCCATTGTACAGCACATACTGTACTAAACCCAGCTGACCAAATGTGCTGGAAATGGCTTATTTTATAGACACCAAAAAAACCCAGTAACTTATTACCCTAAAAACAGCTGAGTGGTTCTCTTTAACCATGTGGGATGTTTTTAGGAGCAGATCAGGCCAAAATGGAAGAATAAAATTACAAAATGTGAATTTTGGATAAAGATCCCTTTTAACAAATGTGTGAAACTGCAACCTGTGTTGCTCCTGGTCTTCTTGCTGCTCTTGGAGCTCCGTCGGGAGGAGGTGGTGGCTGAGCTGTGCTCGCTGAGTGAGTCTGGAGCCGAGGAAGTGCTTCCTGTGTTCTCACTACTGTCTCTTAGCATGCTCTCGTAGCCACTGCTGCCTCCGCTGTGGTAAAACAGGGCAGTTTTCCCCATAGCTGGGGGCAGTTCTCCACTCAGTACACTGCTGTTGGAGTCAAAGAAACAATCCAGTTAAGATAAAAAAATATATATACATTTTTGGAACATCAAGCCTTGACTTCATTGTTTACTTTACCTGTTGTCACTTGCATGGCCGCTGCTGCAGCGGTGTGGTTTCCTCGGGGCTGTGATCTTGCTGTAAGGAGAGGGGAGAGTTTGCACCACAGCTGCTCTCTCCTCTCCCAGGTTATCGCCACAAACTCCACCTCCACTGAGAAAAACAAGTCAAGAAACAAGATACAAAATAAAACATGAACACATTAGTAATTGAAATATTTGTTTTGTTTATAGCAAGATGGAAAACAGTGTGACAGCAGCTTCAACAAAATGAAATACAAACTAATTCACCTTGCTGCTGCTGCTGCTGCTGCAGGTCCTTTTTCCTCGGCTCGATCTGTGCTTCCTCCCTGGACGTGGCCCCTGGACCGGGATCCTGCACTTCCCTGGAGGAGCTCTGAGATTCTGCTGTTGACCGCCCGCAGAGGCAGTTTGGCTGTTAGACTTCCCCCCCGACTGCGACTCAGGGACTGGGTCGACCACGAACCAGGGGCAGAACCTTGCTGCTGCTGCTGCTGCTGCTGCTGCTGCTGCTGCTGAACGGGGGCCTGGACTGAGTTCTAGGGTTTATTCGTTAAAGAAAAGCAACATCACATCATCAGCTCAATGGTTCACATGTGAGTTGGTAGAGAAGTTGGGTTCCTTTCTATTTTAGGGTCCATTCACACCAGCCCTGTTTAATCTGCTTTCTATTTTTAATTATTGTTTGTTAGCCTAGAAACTTGTTTGGGAGGTTTACATGCACAATTGGACTAACTCTTGACCACATAAAAACCTCAGTCTTGGTTCGGTTGAAGTGAAATCTGACACGGCAGGAATACATATGTGAACGCCAAGCAAACCGGAAGCCACTCCAAAAGCTTCCGGTTTGCTTGGAGTGGCTATAGCGCAGGGCATTCTGGGTAAATATGACCAAACCAAACCAGCAAGTCTAGCTAGAGAAATGCCTTGTGGTCTTTTTTGTTACCAAAAACAAAAGAGAAATCCTACAACTGCTGCAGTAGTTCCTGGTGTAGCGCCCCCACAGGCAAGGAGGGAAACAACTTTCTCCAAAGACTTTGGTTTGTGTGACATAGTGCAGCAGAAAATGTAACAAATGTTGTAATTTTGGTCCCCAAAAGAGGACTTAGAGGCAGCTCCTTACCTTTCCATTCGGGGGGAGGCTGGAGCTGCGGCTGCTAGTCTGGGTTAAAGACTTGGTGGAGAAGCTCAGAGTCTTGGTGCTGGATGCAGAGAGACTCCTAGATTTAGGACCGCTGGTCATAAGCAATTTACTGACTGCCGAGATCTTTGACTGGCCACTGCTCTTGGCTGGTGACTGTGGAGCACTGCTTGGACTACTGCCTCCACTGAAACTGGGACTGCTGGGGTTCCCAGTGGGCGACGATACTGAGCCGGTCCGGGTGATGCTGCGACCAGTGCGAGGCATGGTGGAGTCCCCTCTGACTCCTCCTGCCCCCCTAAGGCTCTCACCTCTCTCCAGGGAAAAGCAGTCATAGTGGTGAGAGCCACTGTGCGAGCCGTGGACTCTGCCAAGGGAGTTTGTTCGGTTGGCCAGTTGTTCTAACTTGGCACTGAAGAGTCTGCTACTGTCGATGCTGGAACCGCGCTGTCTGGTGATCCCTGAACTGTCTGTAGCGCTGCTTATTGATGACACACCATGAGTGGGTTGGGGGAGAGGACTGGCTGCCCTGTTTCTCTGGTCAAGGCTGGACTTTCGTATTGGTGGAAGAGGTGGGATTCCTCCCTTCTTGTGGGAGAACAATCCCAGTTTTCCTTTGGATCCTAAGCGTTCAAGTGTGGCACGGGGACTGCAGGGTGTGGAATTGGTGACTCCAAGGTTGCGGTACTCTGTTCCACTTTCTAAGCCATCGTGGTGGTTGAGTCGGTGCCAGCCACGGGGAAGACTCGCTGTGCGGTGGATATCTGGGCTGCAGATACCAGTCAAATATTCGCCTTGGACAGCAACAGTGATCATCTCGCAACCATCCACAACTCTCTTGAAGGAGTCTGGAGAGGAAACCACTTCACCGCCTGATCCAGAGCTACTGTGATCCCCACCTAAGGAGAGAGTTCACATGAAAATTAACTCAAATAATGAAGAAATAATACAAGCTAAATATATTTTGCTTGTGGACAATATGTGCTTGTTTCTTACCGTCCTTGCAAAAGTCTTTTCCATGGCTCTTTAAAGGCTCTACTTCCCTTTTTTCTGGCTTCACTTCACAGATAAGTTCTCTAGGCCTTCCTTCCTCCATTCCACGTTTCAACCAAGGGTCTTCAAAGTTGATCTCACTGGAGATGGAGGCTAAAAATTCAGCTTTAGCTTTCCCTGTGTCTTTCATTAAGGCCGTCTTTATTGGGGAGGAGAGGATTGTGGGCTCATGTATAATCATGGGTTTGACAACCATGCAAGGGTGAACACTTATTGTAGTCTTGAAAGGGGAAACATTTCCAGGCCCAGGCAGAATCTGAATGTTAGTTTTCGCCATAGACGGTGGCAGTTTTCTCTGCCTGTCTCTGCTTGGAGTCCCTTTATTCGACGCCTTCTCTGATAGAACCAGCTCTCCTTCCAGACTGCCTCTTCTTGAGCTTCCCCCGCTCCCACATCCATCCAAAACCTCAACTTCAAAGCTTTGGCTGGCTTCAGGATCAGCCAGTGCCTCCCCCTCCTGACTCTGAGACTGGCTGAAGCTGTGCAGAGACTGATCTGCTTCGCTGTACATGCTGAGATCGCTCATCCAAGAGGACATGGGTGATCCGGAGTTTGACATCCCTGTGGCTAAGGTTTCGCCAGTCCTCAACTTGGCCATTGCCACCTGCAACAGTGAGCAACACAGTCAGGCATCCAAGTCAGAAATCCAACATGTAGTGATAAATGCTTTAGTTTACTACAGTGTCTGTCAATAGTATTCACGTCTTTTAGGCTTTTGTTACATTTCAACTACAAACAACTTCTTTGAATTTTATTGGGATTTTATGTCATACACACTCTGACAACACACTTACATGACTTTTAGATGGAGTTTTATTTCAACAACTGCTTTCCTTTTGCCACTGCTCTAAAACACTAAAACATTCAATCTTTGCAGCCCCTCCAGAGTTACTATGGATCTCTTGGCTGCTTTTCTGATTAAAGTTATCTTTGCCCTGTCAGTTTTGGTAGCTTTGCAGTTTTGCCGCATTGTTTCCATGTTCAGATGATGGATTGTATCACTTTCTATGAGATATTGAAATTATTGTTTTAGAAGCTGGTTCACTTCTCCTCAGATAATTTCTGGAACCAATTGGTTAATGTCATTGGTAAAAAATTAGAACACCACATATTGCCTTTGACTTCAGTATTATGCACTTTAGGTTGTTGTTTGTAATGTGACCAAATGCTTTAAAAGTTGAAGGATAACATGTGAATATTTTTGCAAGCTACTTTAAGTCTGCTACAGCACTCGCCAACATAAAAAGCCAAACAGTCCCACCAACCTCTGCCATTGCCACCACATCCTTAACCCCTGTGTTTGCTGCAATTCCTGGAGACAGGTGATAACTTTCCATTGGTCCATCTAAAGCAGCGTCACTGCTAATGCCGATGGGTTGAGGTTCTAAAGCGAGGGCAGCTTCAGAGCCACAGTCGCTGTTAAAGCTGATGATGCTCACTGGACGACAGACCAAGCTCTGGTCTTCAACAAGAGCTGTAGCAACAATGTCCTCTTCATCTCTGCAGGCCGTGGTGTAAACTACATCATCCTCCCCAGAGAGAAGAGTCCCACATCCTCCTACAGATGCTGCTGCAGCTAAGGTTTTGGAAGGAAGAGAAAAACTTACTGTTTCAAGCATATCCATCAGTCACTGGTGTCTAATGTTCATGTGTTATATATAATTACCGTCTTTGTGTGTGTCCAGAGGTATCGGTGGGACGTCGTCATCGCAGAGTGTCTCAGCTGAGCCCAGGCTGGCAGAGAGGGATGCGGTTGGCTCTCGGACTTGTGGGCTCATCCCTGCAGGAGAAGTCCTGGACAGCAGCGACTCTGTGGAGGAGCGGCCACTGTCTGCAGCCAAACTGTCTGCAGAGTCACAGGAGCACAGTTAGCATTGAAATTAAATCGGTTTTCCAAGTTCGGAAAGCATGCATCAAATATTTGGGAAATTCGTTACATGGTGCATTCATCTGTTATAAGCTACTATTCAGAGATGGGTAGAGTACCCATCTCTGAATATTTTTATGTAAAAGTAATAGTAGCTGCCTAAGAAATTACTAAAGGGTAAGAAAATGTCTCTGCCTCTATTAAATTCCGCATAGACATGTTAAAAAATTGCTTCATCTCAGTCTAAACAGTATTACATTGCTTTGCTCTTCTGTATATTTATTCTTTTTTTACTTTGAAGTGGCCAGGAAGAGATATTGATATGTTGCTTTGCTTATTTTTATGTTTTGTTCTGTAAAATTATCCTTAAAATAAAGTACTGTAAAAGAGCAAGAAAGTATTTGGTAAAAATACTGGAAAACTGGTAACAACATAAATTACTGAATATTTAAAAACTCTATCATCAGATGGTCCAAAATATTAAATTATGTGAAAATGTTGGGTTTTTTTAAGCCCCAGAATGATTTTTTAAAAATAAATAACATAATTACAAAATAACATAACATTAGTCAAAACACTTTTTTAAAATACATTTCTTTCATTATGAAACTTTAGCAGAAACTGTAGGTGTGTGTCTGGTGAATTTTTGGTTAAAATAAGATTGTTTTTCATTACTTGAAGTTGCTCAGTGGGTAGAGTATCCAGAAATTTTACTCAAGTAATTGTACTGATACTTCAAAGTAAAGTTACTTAAGTAAACATAATTAATTACTACCCAATTCTGCTACTACTATATATATGTAATGTGCTTTAACCTTGAATAATAAGAAAAAGGAAAAGAATTTGGGTATATGTCATACTCATGATTAAAATGCAGTAAATTTATCTCACAGTGACATATTATCATCAGGTAATTTTCAAATGTTTAAGGAAATAATTTTATAGGAAATAATTTTATTTATATATACCGTATTTTCCGCACTATAAGGCGCACCTAAAAACCTTAAATTTCCTCAAAAGCCGACAGTGCGCCCTATAACCCGGTGCGCCTTATATATGGACCAATATTGGGCC
>CAEGAF010177990.1:0-11625 GCA_903067075.1 Micropoecilia bifurca | reverse complement strand
TTTCGTCCCTGGTTCTTCATCTAAGACAGTGTCCCTTCTGCCACACCTGAATTGTATCTCTGGGTGATTAACAGGCTTCTGCAGTACATGATGGTCATGCAGTCATTTGAGTCAACTGTTCTGGAATAGAGGCACATCTAAAACATAAAGAGCAGGAGGGCAGGGAGGACCAGGGTTGAGAAACACTGATCTAAAACAAGCTGCTTTTACTTTTTCATTCTTTTTATTTCAAATAGCAGATGTGTACATACGTAAATAAACTGCTTTTATGGATAATACTGAGTCTCTCATTTATGACAATGGCATTTTCCAGCATTACAGATATTTATGTCTCAGTGATATTTCCTAGTATAAATTATTAAGGAAGGACAATGTGTGTAATTTCCTTCATAAAATCTGAGTCCATCTGTGACGCTCTTTTGATACCCAATTATTTTACTGACCTGTTGCCAGTTAGCCTAATTAGTTGTGAGATTTTCCAGCTGCAACTTTAGAATCAAATCCAAATACATCTTTCTCACAAACAATAGATTGTGGTTTTTTATTTTCATTTCTGAACACAAGGTTGTTGTTTTTCTATTAAATGAGCCATTGGCAGCCATCTTCCCTCCTGCTTTACCAATTGCAGCACATAATGTTATCTTTTGCTGAAATATAACGGACTCCTGCCTATTCAAAGTTCAGTATTCGCAGATATTTCTGTGGAACATGACTCCAAGGAAAAGACAGCTGGAGTAGTTGGGATAATTGGGCAAAATGCTACTTGATGGCCAATCCAGGAGCAGCGATTATTGTCCTTGGTGCTGATTGGCTGCACCTTCAAAAGTACTGTTGGATGGATCGATCCAAAGATATTGTTGATATCCGAACCAAGTCAGTATTGAATCAATACTAGTATGGTAATCAATGCTGTCGGTATTACTGATTTTTCTTGATAACCTTTTACACTTTACATGTTTTTGTTTTTTGATTACTGTTTGGTATGTTAATATGTTTTATGTATATAGTAAATATCTATAAGTTTTATGCAAATTCTAGGTTTGAACAAATTAGGGAAAAGGAATGACTCTTTTTAAATAAGAACTATCGTTATGGGATTGGGCGATACAGGCCCTAAATCTACTTGGTATCAGATCTATACCCAAATATGCAGTATTGCACACTTCTACCCTAGAGCGGAAACAAGAAAAACTGCAGATGCAGTAAAATACTCAAAACGATGGAGGAAAAAATTCATTCTTTTACATGGCGTCTGTAGCTGTGCTGCCATTTACGAAATGAAACCTGGACATGTAGATATTACTAATTTACTGCTGTGCACCACAACAAAGGAAAGATAATGCAGAAAAACCATTGAAGAGCAACTCAATACCACTTGTGTATACGTTTTTTCTTACTTTCTGTGTCAGCTACGCTACACACAGACCATAGCAACTGACTGACAACAGCTGCACTAGCAAAAAATGTGCAAACATTTCCTACACAGAGAACAGAACATTCAGTCCACTACAGAAATATGTTTTCAGGCTTGTTGTTTATTTTACGATTATTAATACGTGAACACAGCTGTGATTGATTAGCTCATTTAAACATCTGTCAGAGTTGGTTTGAGGGACGCTTTTTTTTTTTGTCTGAACTGAAACACCAAATTCTGCAGCACATCTACATGTTACGGTTGTCAAAGTCAAGCTAGCATAGCTGAAATTCTTCCCTCTCCATCACTTTTTTCTTCACTAAAACTTTTTCCTGATCTTGGTATCTTTTTGTCATTATGTCAATTAGTAGCAAAGCACCAGGTTCCTTTTTCTTTTACACATCATATGCACATTTAAGATTCTGGGTGTTTTATTGTCAACTTGAGAGCTAAAACCAACCACAGTCATCGTCAGTGAGCAATTTTTGGAATTTTGCAGGAGTGAAAATAAACCAACTGGCATTTTAATTGTGAATTTTGGCGATTCACAATAAAGGTTGGAGTTTTTGTGACATTTTATCATCATGAATCTGCAATAGAAGATGAATTTATATAAAGGCTATCTTCACCAGGGGAGCATATAAATTTGTTCGGCTCTATGGCGCCGGTTGTGTTGGCAATCGGCCTGGAATCTGGGCCTCGCAGAGATACGATAGATAAATCTGAACGGATGTAGAAGGAAATTAAAATCTAAAGCAGCTTCATGGCAGTCGTTCACCTTTTCCTTTTTAGTTTCAGAAAGTCACATCGTGCAACTTTTTCCAAGATAAAACTCAGTAAATCCGCGTATTAGTAGATCAAGAAGGTTTATTCCCCTGGTGCTTACAGGTTCTATCCACTCTTCTTGTGACATGAACCCAGTGCTGCAGCATTAATCACTTCAAGGTTGGATTATTGAAATGAACCATACTTGGGCGCCTTCCAGTCCCTGCTGTGTGTCATCTGCAGCTGCAAGACCTCTGACTGGTACCAGAGGCAGAGACGGCGCCGACAGCGGCGTCGGCGTCGCTGAACGCCACAGTCCACGTTTCTACAATCTGCAGTGTTCCCTGCAGATTTCAGATCTTGAAAAGGTTTTAATGACGTCCGTTTCCTCATGGAAGCCGATCGCAAAAGCAGGTTGATAAAACAGTATCATCACTATCAGATAATAAAATGCTTGCTAATGAATTATTCAGGGGAAAAGAAGGAGATGGAATCAGTTTTGACCCTATGTTGGCTCGTTTCAGGACGGAGCCGGTTAGAGCAGAAGGAAATGTAACAACGTTTTTGCTGCCCTTAGAAAATGTTGTTTTTTGGTCGTGATTAAATGTTTCAGATCATCAAATCTTAATATCAGACTAAGTAATGAGAGTAAATACAAAAAGCAAACTCGTACCAACCCGTTACAATGTTCCATCTGGATTTAAGTCAACACTTTGACTAGACCACTCTTTGTTTTTCAGACATCTTGCTGGCAGAATTTGGATCATAATCCTGCTGTTTCACACCAGAGTTCTTGAGTTTGAGGTAATTAAAATTAGAGTAGAATTCATGGTTCCCTGAATTACAACAAGTGGTTCAGGTTCTAGAAAAGCAAAGCAACCCCAGATCATCATACTACCACCACCGTGTTTGACTGTTGGTTTGATGTTCCTTTTGTTAATCTAACAGGATACAGAGCTTCAAAAATTCTATATTTTTCTTGTCTCTTTAGTCCACAATAAGTTATAAACTTATAAATTATTTTGGGACATCAAGATGTTTTGAAAGAGCTACAAGTTCAACTCCAGTCTCTGTTTCAGTTTAGCGATGTACAAAGACTTGAACCTGTAGCTATAATGAATGGAGGAGGTTTCTACAAAGTACTGACTCAGACTCTGACTCTGAACCGCACAAAACAAAGATTCCCGCCAGAACTTTGCAAGTAAAAAAAATAAATAAATAAAAATTAAGATTGCTTCAAACATTTTTGCAACACCTTAAAATCTGACATTAACTGATCGAAAATGATCAACACTACACAATTTTCACCTTGTACTATTTTCATTGTTTTTCTGAACAGTCACTTATCAAAAGAAAAACTGTTTTCTAACTTAAGCTGATTTTATCGGAGCAGCAGCACTGTGCATCTCTCAGTAAGCCCCACAGACGGAGGGAATGCTCCTTTGCCAGCCGTGCCCTGCCTGCGCCCCCGTCTCTGCCCCCTGAACCACCCCATGACCCCCACATACAGCCCCCTCCTCCATGCTTTCTCTTGCATCCCTGCATGGGGCCCCAGTTCTGGCTGCCATGCCTCCCAGAACCACCCACCCTACCCTCCACCCCACCCACCCAGGCAGAGGGCCCAGCTCTGCCCTACATAGCAGCGAGCGCAGCAGGCTGGCGCTGAGCGGAACCCTCGGGTTTACAAACTGTGTCAGGCCTCGAGACGATTTCTGTGATCGACGCCGGCCGCCGCCTGAGAGAAAGCAATAACAGAGCCACTACCCAGAGATCCGCTTGATTGATGCTGTCAATATGTAGAATGTGGAATAAATTAGCTCTCTGATATGAGCCAAACTGTTGGATGCTTGAGTTAAAGGGAAAAATATATAAATATATCTGGAGGTCAAAAGCTCAGAAGACTGCAGCTGCAGCAGCTTCTTTTCACAGCTGAACTCATCGGAAATGATAACTCAAGACAAAAACACTACAGGTAAGAGTGATTAGGAGAAAGTAGGGCTAATTGTGAGGAAAAATAGCTGCCTCAAAAAGTCTGTTGTGGCCTTAATAAGATTCAGAGGCATTTCCTCTGGTGGAAAAACAGGTTTTAATTAAAACTGTCATCCGCTGGGATGAGCCCCAGATATCTCCAAACGAGTCAATCAACCGAATGAACTTGTTGTCAAATTCAAGTAGAAAACTACAAGTGTTTAGGTGAAGAAGTGGCGAAGCAGCGACGTTTCGTTCAGGTTTGCGCTAACCGACACCTCCAGATTACGAAGCGATCGTCTCAGCAAGGAGGAAAATCGATTCATCTCAGTCGTTGGCTTCCTCACCCAGCTGTTGACTTCACAGCAAACTCCAGACTCTGTTCTGAGAGCCGAGTCCTAACGACGAGCGCACTGCAGAAACACAAAGTCTCAACAAGTAGTGGAGTGGAGCACTGCTTATTTTGGTATTGATCTGACACCAAACAAACACAGCGCCAGTATCGCCAATACTGATACCAATACTTATTATTTAAACCTCTGACCTTTACAGGTTTTTATTGTTTTTTTCTTCAAGTTATTTTCTTGAATCCTGGGATGTAATTTAGGTACAGTTTACAGGTGTCAACAAAATACTTTCACAGCATTTTAACATGTTAAATAGAAACAATAGAAAAAGAAAACAATTTAGTGTAAACTGTTCTCTAAATAAAGTGTAAAACATTTGAGAGCAAATCAAAGCAAAAAATATTTTATACAGTATAGTTGAGAATCTAAAATAACAAAATAATATAAAACTGAAGCTAAAGTGATCACGCTGGTATTGATCCGATACTGGTATCGATATTGTCGATATTTCAGATCAATCTGCCCACCTCTATTACCGAGTAGTTTGTCTAGTTTCTAGTGAAAATATTTTAGCACACTTGAAATAAGACGAAACTAGCTAACGAAGAACCTTTCTGGAAATAGGGGCTTATTTTAAGAAAACAATTCTTGAATATTGATACAATTTACAAGTTCCACCGCCTCTAACAAGACATTTTTCCTAAGTTGTAAATGGAAAAATCTGCCAGTGGAACTAGAGCCTTTTTTAAAATCGGTATTCAGGAATTACTGATTTAAAACAAGCTTCTAAATCTTGCAGATACATTTCTTGTAAGTTAGTTTCATCTTACTTCAAGTGTATGAAGAGATTTCCACTATAAACTAGACAAGAAATACGTTTGTGTTTTTCCAGTGCGCTGGGTTCTGATTAAATAAGAGGAATGGCCTGTAAGTGAGCTAAAAACCTGCAGATAAACACAACCACAACAACAACAGAAACAGAAACAGAAGGCAGACAGTGAGAGAAAGAGACGGAAGCGTCCATCCTACCATCCACCATGACCTGGCAGAGAAGTCGCAGCACAGCTGCCACCTGAGCCCGGGGTCACTCTGCCTCTCCCACGCCATTCCACACTCTTGCCACGCCGCCTCTCTCAAGCCAGAATCGTCTTCCCAGGAGTGCTGATAATTAGATAAGTAAATAGTAAATATAAAGAGGAGAGAAACATGGCTAGAGTCACCAATCAGGAGGTACGAGCAACCGGGATGCTGCTGCTGCCCTGTGCACAATAAAGAGGGTGTGTATTTATGGGTGCATACAGTACAGTGATCTGCTCTGTATGTGTGTGTGTGTGTGTTTTGTGTGTGTGTGTGTATGTGTGTGTTGGATGGAGAAGGGGCTCAGAAATGCCACGGAGGCCCTCTCCAAGCAGCTGTGCCTCTTTTTCCACCGGTCCAAACGCTCCCGCTGCCATGTGCGAGCCACCAACTCACCGCCCTGCAGACGGCCCAACGCGGCTAGTATGAACACGCAGCGCCGCGCACGTTTCTCCTCCGAGCAGCACGTATGTTCCCAAACACTGCCAGGCTGTGATATCTATCTGCCGTGGCCCCGATATACGTGTTCCAGAGGGGGGTGCAGAGGGGCAGACCTGAGCCAAGCTCAGATGTTTGTGCCAGGTGACGGAAGGGGCTTCAGTGGACGGCCAACATGGCAGGTCAAAGCTAAATACATGCTTGATACGAGTAGCTCACTGTGTTTTATGGGGATCTTGTTGTGGGAGTTGGATCTGTCAACCAGCATAATAAAATAAAGATAAAAAAGTCTGAACTGTAATAGAATAGTGTATGTGGTGTCAAATTCACTAATGTTGATGTTGAAATTGATTCGTGGTTTGCCTAATTTTTTGAGTATTACAGTATTGAAAAGTGCTGCAGCCCAATCAGGTCAGTAGAAAGTCTGAGGTAGCACAAAATTTAAACTAACAAAAATGCACATATATACGTATTTTATATACCTTTACTATGGTGGCTGGCTCTTTCAGGTGTTGTCCATGCAGTCAGTTACCTGATCTCGTACACCACTGCTAGAACCATATTTAGGTAACATTTGTAAAAGGGATCCTCATTTTTCAAAACCACTCTTATGCTGTTCCTTATATGTCCATTTATTTCCTATTTTGAAATAAATCTGCGCCGTTCTTCCCATATCAGCTGCCCCCTCTATTCTAGTTTTGGATCACAGCTCTGTCCATCACGTCTCCTGTTGCTCTTTGAAGCCCTTGGTATTTATTAATGTTCTTTGGTGCTTTGTACATCACACTTCTTTCAATCAGATTCGCTCATTCACACACACATTCACTGATTGTGTAAGAACATTGTAAGAACATTGAGTAAGTTTAAGTAAGAACATTGAGTTGTTCTTACTTTTCCTCTCTTGGATATTTTGCCAACCCAAATGACAACACGGTGTCCTTATGGTACTTCCTGGTTTGATGGAACAGTGAAATCGATACTTTTCGCATTCTTGTCTTATAACTTGATAACCTTTGTGTAAAGGAGGTGACTGAGGGGAGCTCAATTTATGATGATGTGGCTTTCAGACCTCAAGGTCACAGCAAATTCCCATCTGTGCCATGCTCGTATATTGACTTGTACCTCATTATCTTGTACCTGTGTGGTCTGTTAGGAGAGTCTCCATGCTGTACAGAGGCATAGATAAATAAATATTTTGTCCCCATGGGGAAATTGATTTGTGGTAGAAAATTAGGCATAGACTTTACACGACCACTCCATCTACAACAGAAAGTAAATCACAAGTACCTACAAACCAACTCGCCATTCCTTCATCTACACCATGTACCTTAAATTAGCCATTATTATTAGATATCTTTTTGTAATTGGGTGGAAACAACCTCAGATAATGACACGACACACTGCGGTGTAAGAAACCTAAGGCAAAGTAGATGTGGTTAGCTCAACATGAGCCTTCTTTCTCTTCATGCCTAAGTGGGCTGTCAGGGTTTTCATTCCACAATCGGAAAACATGCCTGTGAGTTTAATTGGTCATTCGAACTCAATTTAGAAAAGGCTGCTTGGCGGTTTTCATCTTGTGATGAGCTGTCAGAAAATTAGTCCATGCTCCAGTGTAGAAAACAATAAAATCCACCAGGGGTTGCTTTTATTGTCCTGTGACTGCATTAAAAAAATGTGACCCTTAGTTTGTCTCGAAGTTTGTGAGAAACATGGGATGATAAATGTCGTTTTGTCCTCACTTTTCGCTGGGTTTCCTCCCCACGCTCACGTTCTCATCCCAGTTTGTGAAGATGCGTGTCAGGTTATTAACTGGTGATTCATTTGTTGGAAGGATGTTGTCACCTCTGTGAAGACTAGTCTCCACATCCCAATGATGTGGGATGTGGAGACTCAGGTCCTCTTTGCCTCTTTGCCAAATAAGAACTGAGTATCTTACTTTTACTCAGTTCTTTTGATGAATGGCTTTGAAAATTCTTCCTGTACTGATGGGCAACTTCTCCAAGATCATTGCTGATGTCTTTCCATTGCAACGTCGTCAATTATGGAAGAACTCGATAATGTCTTCCACTTTTGTATAATTTTTGTTAATGCATTTGCATTTCATTCTTTGACTGACTTGTCCTTATAAACCTTTCCAGATTGATGAGCAGCAATAATTGATCCTTTGAAGTGATTACTGATCTCTTTCCACCTTGACACTGTTACTATGGGAGGACTGGCCAACTCCTTCCACATCAGAAAAAAAGTACATTTTATTTGTTTTTGTTAAAATGACATAACATTTTTCACACTGTCTTGCACATCTACTTTAAGCAGTTTGGTTTTGAAAATGAGATTAGGACTCAGTGACATTTACCTCTATAATAAAGCCTCTATAATAAAGATGAAACAACAAAAAAATAAATAAAAATCTCTAATCTCCAGGTCAGCAAACCTTCAACTTGTTGTATGAGATTACAATTAAGGCAGAAAAGTGAGTTTTCTCCGCAGACTTTACTGAATAATAATAACACTTTCCAGGATGTTCTCTTTTGTGTAACTGATGAATTTTCTATATTTTTTTTATATCATAACAAGACCAGGTGATTATTTGCAGTCATATTGAATAAATCATTCTAAAGCTACATTTCTGTATTAAAAATGGTTGTTTTTATTGGTCTGATGTAATATTCTATTTTTAATGTCATGTTTGTATGAACTGAAAAATGAAAAGTTATAATTAACAGAAATAAAATCTTTCAAACATTCATCTGTGTGTACTTCATCTGAAATGAATACATTTCTTGATAACGTTCTAAATTATTGAATGTATATATATATTTTTATTTTGACCGCTGATGAATTTGTTTATTAGAATTACTTTCCCTCATGTCTTTAAGCTTTAAACCATACTCAGTGGTGATGTATTTCAAGCTGGCATCAGAATTTAAATCTTAACATTTATTCATCATGTAAATGTTCACAAGCTTTACACAAAATGTTCCACTGAAATTCAGAAAATACAGATAATGTCTGAGCACCGTGTGATTGTAAAACGCGACGGTGTTTCTTTGTGTTTTGCTGGTGAGCTGAGCCAAAATGTTTCCCTTCGCCCAACAGAATAATCATCTTTTACTTTAGTCCCACGTGGTGAAAATGTATCTGTTCACACCCAGGTTAAAAAAAAGATTAAAAATAAGAGCAATAACTTCCCTCAAGCTCTTCTCAACGTAGCGAACGTCGCCTCTCTTCCCGTCCAGAGGGAAATCTGTTGCTGATGAAGGAGTAAAAACAAACCAAAGTCTTTTTCTCCTGCGGTATAAACAGTTAGCCGTCTCACATGAGGACAGCATTATTGTGGATTTTTATTTAGTTCTGCCTGTTATAGAAAATAAAAAGGAACGTCTGAGAGGAAAATTGGGCCTGTCCCCTTTGTTTGAGCTCTGGACTCGGTCCAACGGGACGGCAGATTCTATCTGTGTCTGTTTACAGCCGACATGATGCTGCCGCTCTCTGTCTGTCTGTGTGAAGCTGAGCTCGCCGTCTTTGCCGTCTGTGTGTTTAGTCTCTGCCGTCCAGTTTGTCTGCTGACGGCTCGTCCATTAATGCCGCCTTTCACCGTGATGTCGCCGGAGAAGGTTCTGCTTGAAGCCTTGAAAATCAGGTTTTCAATTCTGTTACATCGCTAACGCAAACTTTCGAGTGTTTCTTATCACGGTTTTAGGTTTAAGATCAATATAAGGCAACTTATGATTAAGTAGGAAATCTGAAAAGTGTGGCTTGCATTTGTCTTCATCACGACTAGCTTTGCACATCTCCAGACTGAGATCTTCTGCTCTTTGCTTTGGCCCACTATGCAAAAATAACTCAATATCAGTCAGATTGGATTAAAAGATTATTTTTTCCAAGTCTTGCTTCAAATTTTCAGTTTGTTTAGACTTTGACTGGGCCATTCCAGCACATGAAGATTCAGTAATGTAACCTAATTACAGCTCTGGCTGTATGTTTATGGTTGCCGTTTTGTGAGGTGAGCCTCTGTGAAAGTCTTTTGCAGCTTTTCCTTCTTTTGCTCTATCATTAGTTCTTTTTTCACTTGCTCTTTTCTTCTGACTCTTTGTTCTTTTTCTCTTTCCTGCCTTCTCTCGCTCTTTCATTTATTGTTTCGCTCTTCTTTCACTCTTTTCCTCTTTGTTTCTTTGACTCCATAAGTGGGACCGTAATCTTGAACTGAATGTCCTCTGATCATTTTCTTTATGGTTATTATAGTAATTCAGATGTATTTGTTCTTTATTTTGCTCCGTCACATCAGAAGTAGATTATCGTTTCTAGTATATATAAGAAAGCAGAAACTTTTTGTAACTGGCTGTAATAAGGCTACTAGTGTGAGATGCAGGCAAGATTGACTAGAATTCCTGGAATTTAAAAGTGCTGGATGGGAGACTCCATAGAGAGACCCCAGCTCTATACCTCCTCCTCTTCCTCCCTCCATCATCATCATCAGCAGCTTCCAGCCATGAGTCACTCCTGCTTTTAATATCAGTGAGGCCTGTAAGCACAGGTACCGGGCGCCCTGCCTGGACAAACTGCAGGAATATTGGAGTGGACATAGCAAACCGCACTATTACACACACACACACACACACACACACACACACACACACACACACACACACACACACACACACACACACACACACAACAAAACTTTTGATTTTTGTGGAGGAGCTCTTCATCTAAAATCTTTCTGCCGACACTGCGACACCCTAACTTCCCTTAAAGGGGCAGCACTAATTTTTATTTTCCAGGCACATAATCATTTCATAGCACCATCAAGTAACTATGCCACCTTCAGTTGTTATAAAAAATGATGTATATAGCTTAAAAGAACTTTGACTAATTTAACTCCTTAAAATTGGGACTCTGTCTCTTTAAAAACTCCTGTTTTTGATGCTCCATCTTCAGAAAGTCTTCACAATATGGTTGATCTATTAACCCTTTAAGAACATTTTGAACAGCGTTGGACTGAGAAGTACCTCCTGCAATAAGGTCAGCTGATTCTGTTTGCTAACTTCTGCTGGCTAGTCTGAAGGGGCTGTTTGGGACGGCTGCTCTGTAATCTACCATGTGCCATGGTAAGTTAAAGGGTTTCTCAAACATGCATAACAGAAACAAAGCAACACTCCAGGTTTGTTTCTGATGAGGAAACATTATAACATGACGTGAAACTCATAAAAGTTGATTGTACATAATACTGTCTCTTTAAAAACAACCTCTACTTCAGCAGAACAGGCACTGTTAGCCGCTGACCATCGCTAGTAACTCAGAAAGGTTCCTATTCCATCAGTCTTGTTGCAATAAAGTTGACTGTAAGAACTCCATCTCTTCATATCCGAGACCTTTTTCAAAGTGTGTAAAAACCAGGGCGCCAGGAGAGAAATTCTGATATTCCATCATGACTTTTTTCCCCCCCAACTCCAAACCGAGACACTAAAATGTTTACTTTCTCCCCCAGGCTCTCTCCTTTCTCTCTCTCTCTCTCTCTCTCGCTCTCTCTATCTCTCTCACACACACACACACACACACACACACACACACACACACACACACACACACACACACACACACACACACACACAC
>CAEGAF010177982.1:0-19013 GCA_903067075.1 Micropoecilia bifurca | reverse complement strand
TGTATTCTGGTTCCCAGTCAGGGAAAAACCCCACAGGCTGCGATAAAAGGGCCAAGACAACCCAAATAGGGGATATTCAGGTTTTAGTGGGACACCAAAATACAGAAGCCTGATCTGACTGTCCACCCCCCAACCCCACACCCTCACTACGGGCCGCAACAAAATGTCCAAGTCTTGTTCGGTCCGCGGAAATAAAAAGGTTGGGAGCCACTGATTTAGAACATGCTAGTAGCAACACGATGGATCAGAACTTTGACTGTTACACTTACCGTTCGGAAACTACCGTAATAAGTTCTGTTAAATCTAATCTTGGCAACTTTTTCTTTTTCAACCATAATAAATATTCAATTGACCTGTTATGACTCAAATGTTGGCTGTCCGCCTCCCTCTGCTGCTGCTGCATCGTTGAGGAAAACCTGGAGCGGCAGAGAAATCTGAGGCTTATATGTGTGTTTACTGGTTTTTAAAAAAAAATCTTTGGGGTTGTGGCTTATAGTCCGGTGCGGCTCATAGTTGGGAAAATATGGACTATAATCCTTCCTGGATTTTTTCTGTAAAGAACCCAGAGAGGATTATTTGATTGTGTTTTCTGGAAAACAATATATTTTTACATTTAGTCTCTCCTGCAATCCTCACACTTTTTCTGTTACAAACTGACTCTGGCCCCCACCAGAGAAGGAAAATGTTATGTGGACCTCACAGGAAAAAGTTTGGGGACCCCTGGTCTAGAGGTTTTTCTTCTCCAGTCGCTGCATATGAGATTTAGAGACAATGCAAGCGATTGTCTCTACATGTTCATCCAGGAGGAACGAATACTGCAAATTAACGACTCAGTGCAATCTGCAGGTTTCCTTAGAAAGAAGCGCTTTAATCTACTTTGAAAAAATTATTGAGCATACTGTACTGTTTCATTACTAGGACCAATTGAAATGATTTTCTTGTAAAGTGCCTTGAGATGACATTTGTTGTAAATTGGTGTTACGTAAACTGAATCGAACTAGATCCTGCAGTTTATTTTCAATAAACTGCAACTAAGGCGGAATAAAACCCAGACTTGTATCATTTCTGCTCCCATAACAGTTTTAAAGTAGGCTGTGGTGATCAGACTAAATATTCTGATACTTCTACATTCTATACACCAGACCAGACCGTTTCAATAAAACTTGGTAGGGATGGCAGTAAATTCAAGAACCATTGCTAAGTTTGGTTAAGATATGTTCCTAAACAACATCAGCACGTGCCTCCACAAGCTTATTTCCTATCGTTTGAAGATAACAGTCTTTGTCAGTTTGCATTCCTCATTTCTCCAAATGACAACTAAAGCTTGCTTGGAGTATCTGGCCTGATGAAGGCAGGATACAACTGCTACATGGGATTTACCCTTCAAACTTGTTCCATTAACGGATAAAATGGTGTCACCACTTTGAATTGTTCCTTCAAGGCTAGCTGCTCCCTTGGTGAAGATCCGGTGAACCTAAGCACAAAACAACCAATTTTAAAGTACTTCTGACAATAGAGGGAAAAATTATTAGAAATAAAAACCATACCATCTTTATATTTTATTCTAGAGTAAATGCATTTTTCATAAAGAAATTACTTTTCATATACTTTATCACAGCAAAGCAATCCAGTATGTATGTGTCTAAAGATGATGCTATAAAACAAACATCACAGGAAACCCTGTTATTATTTATCATGGACCACTGAGATCTGCTTCAACAATATAGATCTAAATAAAAATCCATCCTTTGATTGTTGGTCATTATTTCTTACTGAAGAGTGGAGTCAAACGGGAAAGAAATTCCATTTTAATTTTGATCAGTTTTAAGCAACATGTTTCAATTTCATTACCTGAGCAATTTCAAGCCTACACTTTGAATATCTAACATGAAAAACGTGTAATATTTATTTATTATTTTTTTCTACCGTGTCTGACAATGTGTCCAGTGGCGGTCCATCCCAGGTGAAAAAAATGTATACTTTAGTATATTTCAAACATACTTACATTTGTGAAAGTACACTTTAAGTATACTAAGTATTAAGTGTACTACCTATAAATATATCTGAAGTATACTAAAAGTATACTTGTACCAATTTCGAAATTATAACTTTAAACATAGTTGAACCAAAATATGGCTGCACAGTGGCGCAGTTGGTAGAGCCAACAAAAACACGAGTGTCAGGTTAATTGGCCTCTCCAAATTGTCCCTAGGTGTGAGTGTGTGCATGGTTGTTTGGGTGACCCGCATCTCACCCGGACAGTTAACTGGAGAGGCACCAGCACCTCCCGACCTTGCTAAGGGACAACGGGTGTAAAGAAAATGGATGGAAGGAACTGAAAAGAGAGATGTGACTTCTATTATGAATATAGACTAGCAAAAAAAACAACCTAAAATTACAGTGAAATACTGCTACTTTCGGTGGGAGCCGGAAATAAGACCCATAATCATTTCCCCAGTAAGTCTCTCGGGAATAAGGTGGATATAGCAATAATAACTGCATCATCACTGAAAAGTACATAGTACAACTTAAAATAAGATGTATTTAGTGGAAACTGCAGTCCAAAATAGAGTGCATCTGAAAATACCTGTGTGTGTGTGCAGTATTTAAGCGTTTTATTTCTCATGATAAGGACATTTGCACAAGTCATTCAGCTGTTCAACTCATATAGATAATTTATGGGTACTTACAGTTATTTTCTTCTGATCAACGTCGGCACCGCCAGAAACACTAAAGCCAAGTCCTGCACCCTCTTCTTTATTCAGGACAACCAGCAGAGTATTGTTGCTTATTACCTACAAATATAACATCAACAACAGAGAGGAGAAAATTTGATTAGATTAGTATGATTGAAGAAACGTAAAGTAAAAATGGAAAGACCAGTCATTTATGCTGGAAAGGCACTGATTGAGAATGACATCACATTTGCTCATTAATATTATAAGGGCACTGTTTGTCTGGTTGTCCGGACAAACAATTCATACTTGGAATGGCAGCATTTGAAAAGCAAAATTATAACTTTGGAAGTTGACAACAGCTTCAATACTGAAACGCACCACAGAATAAGAGGACTCAGAGGAAGAAAAGAAGGCAGTGTTGGTAGAAAGCACTCGCTAGCACAAAGTACTAGCGAGTTCTTAGGCCTAGGCTAAGTAGCCAAGTTCCTGGTTGGGAAGACAGGTGAGTAAAAATATCAATGTACCGTATTTTCGGGACTATAAGCCTCTTCTTTTTTCCTATGCTTCAAACCATGCGGCTTATAGTCCGGTGCAGCTTATATGTGGATTTTTCTTCAACCACCAGGGGGCTCATTAGCAGGAAGTGAATCATTGGAAGGCAAAATTGGAAATAAAAGAAGAAATTGCCCATTAAAATGGAATTAGGTCATAATAGGGAACTGAAATTTGAGAATGTTGTTGATCAGGTAAATAGCATTCAAGGGAAAAAGAAGCTTTTTTTGTTTTTAAATAATACTGGAATCATAATGGGAATTTGAGGTATAGATATTAGCATCCAATACATAGCAGTAGTGCAACAATGGAAATAATGGCTGCAAGCTGCCGTTGAAATCTAAAGAAGCAGAAGAAGAAAGAGCCCATTTTGATTTAGCACAAGCTAGTAGCAGACAGTAAGGAGATTTTTCTCTTCAAACTCATACGCCCTAATAATCAGTTCAGTTAAATCTAAACTTGGCAACTTTTTCTTTTTCAACTAAAATGTGATATTTATGGAAGCCCATTTCAGCCATAAAAGAAAAAAATAAAAGACCAACAGGAAGACATAATTTCAACTTTCAAAGTCATAATGCTGTTATAATTTCAACTTTGAAAGTCATTATTATTATTTTCAAAATCATAATTATGAGATTCAAAGCCATAATTTTGACTTTCCCATCCCTAAACCCACACTGCTTGCATCAGTATCCAGGAGGAAGGTAACTGTTGCTCAGGCAGTGCCAAGATGGGTGCACTTGTGAGGGCTTGCTTCAGGGTAGCAAAATCCCCTTCACAGTCCTGTGACTTCTGTAGCTGGAATGGAGGAGCAATACATAACCCCCCACACACAAACCTCCTATAATAGGATGCCAGCCAAAGAAAATATTTAAGCTTTCTTTGATCCAAAGGTGTAGGCCACACATTTTCTCCAGGAGTTACAACCTCTTTGCAGCCTATTTTGTGGCCTACACCTCTAATGTTCTCCAGCACTCTCAATCAAAAGAGTCCCCATGAGGTACACAGAACACCAGAAAGTTTGTGTGGAACACCTGACAACTGATCCATCTGATGTTCAAATGTGATGGGTGCATTACACAAGTCCAAACAAATCACTTTAAACTGCCACAGTCCTTTGCCTTTAGGGAAAGCAGTCAAAAATTGCATGTCTAAGGCCAGGGAAAACTGCCAGAGGCCGCTTCTTAAATCTAGAGAAGACAACCACGAGGATCCAGCTACCAAACCCAGGCATTTGTCCACATGTGAAAGGTGTTATGAATCTTTCTTGGTATTCCGTTGTATTTTTTCTCAGATGGTGGTGTGTTGCTGCGCTCATATAATTAATGACGCTTTTAATTCGCATTCAGTTTGTTGTTCATCTGTCAGTGAAGATAAAAGGGAGTTGAGTTTTTGACAAAATCTTTAAAGTCTGACATTTGCCTTGAGAGAGGCATATCAACTCAAGACCAAGACCAGGTAAAAATGAGTTGAAAACATTCTTGAGCCCAAGACCAGCCTCACAGCTTCAATTCCCGGTACGCAGGTCTGAAGGTGACAGCGCTCACACAAAGTGATTCGGTTGTAAATTCAGTCTGCACATCAGCCAGTATGTGAGCATAAGCTCTCCTAGTTAGTCTGTCCGCATCTGCCAGTGTCCTCCTCAGTGAGCTCATCAAAATGCCACAACTGGGCCTCTCAGCAGGATCTAGTAGCAGTAAACCGGACTGAGTGTTGCTGAAGAGCTCTTTGACTGCCAGTCACAGCTGCCAGTCACAGGCTGCCAGTGTTTTGAACTGAGCCCTGAAATCTTCCCAGTCCGATTTACCTTCATATTTGGGTGTTTTTATCCCACATGGTCTGCTTAGTCCATCGACAACGCCATCTTTGTTTCCCTCCATGGTACTCAAGAGGCTTCTGAAGGAGTGATAGTCAGACCCTCCATACCCCCTGGGGTTGAGTTATCTATGGAACATGGCTCCGTCTTCACCTTGGCACTTACATCATGGCCACTGTGACCACTGCACAGTCCTCGGTCTTTTCTCTTTAATCCTAACATACACTGGATTATCCATGGTAACATTACACCAGACTATCACTACTACACTGTGAAAGGTGAGGTATCTGTTATAGACAGAGTACATTCAAAACTTTCTCTGTCTACACATTGTAACTTATAGCAAGAATGACTGTTTTTTATTACACAGGTATTGTGGGCCACAGCGGTGCCGTACAGAGACAAACTCAGAAATTCTTCTTTAAATTTCCTCCACTATCTTTTCTGTCCTGCATTGTCATAAACTGCTGGGAACATCTAATTACAGAACTGCTGTAGGAAATATCACTATACAAATGCCATTCGAACAGTAACCATGGAACATGCAACCGTACTTTCAGGTTGAGAGTAGCCTTTATTAGATTTACAGGCCTCTGTCAACATAAGTCCGATCTACAGGGATCTTCTTTAACATTACCTCTGAGTGGCCCTTGGTCTCTTCCAGGAGACTCATCACATATGACTGAATTGTCTGGGAGGTAAGCAATGTATGCAGCTTACGCTGACTCACAGGATATTCCACCAACTCCTTCAACCTGAAGAAAACAGGAATCACATTGAACAGATTTAGTATACAGTAAGTTTTACATGATATTCATAAGTTTTGTCTTGATGCATACGTACAATAATCTGAGAAAGACCACAACAAATTTTCTTTGTTTGCTGTCATTTATAATTAATGGCAGTATTGTTTTTATCACAAGCACAACAAGCACTGTTGTAATAAACAACAATGGCAGCTTGAAAACATATAAAGCTATGTTTTATTCAGCTTTAAATAAAGCTAAATAAAAGGCTTAATAGCCTCTGTTACTCTCAGTCCACTAAAGTTCAGGGTTCACATACGACTCCGTGACAAAGAGCTTCCTAGTCACAAAAAGGGGTGAAAAATCCCCTATCAGAAATGAACTGCTAAAAGGGGAAAAATACTTTAACCACATATTTTAAAATTTACAATTTTGTTGCGTCACTTCTTGGTTATGTTCAGGTTTTTTGACTTTGTCTTGCATGTACATGTCATAAACGGTGTGGTGGATGGTGGTGAGGAGAGATGCTGAGACCCAGGTATGATGAAGATGATGATATTTAATGAGGTAGCTCTAGAGTCCACAGCACAGGCAGCACGGCAGAAAGTAGCACTCAGCTAATACCGGTAGCAACAGTTTTGAAGGACTGAAACGCGAGCTGGGCTAACCAGGACTTAAGCAGTTCACCTGGAGAGCAACGTAGACAAAGACACACAACGACGTCTGACAAGGACCCGACGAAGAACACAGACAACTGGTGAGACTAAACACACACGAGGTAATCAGGGGAACGAGACACATATGCATATGGGAAACAATCAACGGGGAAGATGCAGAGACAGAGACTCACAGGGACAGGACTACACAGAGAAAACTCAAAAATAAACACACCGAAACACAGATCGTGACAGTACATACAGTATTTCAGTTAGATTGTTTTGTACTTTTCACACCTTTCTGTTATTCCTTTTTTTTATTTCGTTTTTGCTAATATACTTGGTTGTTTTGCATACCTGAAAACAACTCCATACTGCTTTCCACTCCACCTCTATTTACTTGTCTGCTCTGATGTTTGTTTTGTATATGCTAATTGATGAAAATATGTGTATGAATTACCATGAAGATTAAAATGAAAAAAAAAAACCTTCCAACACATGGAGGATGTTTTGCCAATGGGAATTTCACTGTAGAACAGTGTTTCTCAACCTTTTTTGGCCCAGAGCCCCCCTAGCTCTTATCCAGGTCCCTCACCGCCCCCCACCAAAGAATTTGTAGGCTACTTTGCACTGACCATTATTTTATCATTAATATTACTATCACTATTGTAGATGTTTAGATTTTTATGCTTGTTTCTGTATTTATCATCAAAAATAATTTTCCAGAGAACAAAAAAGTCATGGGAATAGAAATTATTTTCACTAGCGTCTACAAAATATGCAATGAACTGTGGCGGCTCGCTCGAGCTCAACAATGCCATGTTGATCGCTGGATGTTTTCAGAACGTGAATGGCATTTTGAGTTTCAGTCTTAAGGTAGAGGAGATTTCCTCCGAAAGTGGTGGACACGTCTTCGATGCGAGTATGTATTGTCTGTCAAATTTTGAACTTGATGACTTGTAGTTCTGTGCGAAGAGAGTTTATAGCAGTGTTCTGAAACTGTGGAAACCCCCAGTTTCATATGCACATTCACCAAACCCAAGGGCGTAGGAATGAGTCTGTCATTGGGGGGGACGCATATCGGAAACTTGACAGATCAGTAAATAGCTTGAGCAGAAATGTCATAAACTATTNTTACTCTAATCTGACCCTGGTTTCAGTAACAAGTAATCTAACACATTACTATTTACAATCCAATAATCAGATTAAAGTTATGCATCCGAGGACCATAATGACTGTCATTCCAGGATGAACACTCACTTTAGAATTTGCCTCACAACTAGCAAGCTACATACTCGGGTAGCACAGACAGACTACCAGATTCTGAAATATCTTATTGGTCAAAAGACATTGATATAAATTGACTGGTAATTGAATTGGTTCTACCTCTTTCTAAAACCAGCAGTTTTATCTCAATACAGCAGTTTGACCAACAAAAATAAAATCTAAAAACCAAGTTTTATTCTTCTTGAACAACTCTCTACATTAGTGCAACAGTTTGATCTACAAAATAAAAATAATTTTCACTTCTTGGCTCCTCACTTAACTCATTCTCACTTTCCAGCCCTGCATTCAATAATTTACCAAACATGATCCATAAAAACACTGAGTCAAAAAGCCTTAATGTTTTTATTCTCCTGTCATTTTCAGTCACAAACATTTAACTAAAATATCTCCAGTTATGTGTTTCTGTCTCTGACTCTGCAGCCTGATGTTCCTGCATGGATTCATGGATTTACAACAGACACTACAGTAATTTACAGTGTCAGAATGTGAACTAAATATAAAAAGTATGTTTTTATCATACAGAATGAGAATTTAAACAACTTAAATTTGAAATGTTTACATTATTATAGATCTCAGCTATTTACTGTGTAACCTATTTCCAATAGCACAAATTTTCACTGATTTATTTTTAAACTTCTCCTCAAGCGCTTTTCTTTTCATGTTTCCTAACCATTAACCTTACAGAGTGGAAATAAAGAACAAAATATTGAAACATTGAAAGAAATCAACCTGACATTAGTCTCCACCTGTTCTCCTTTCTGGTTTTAATGAAATTAATATAATTTTTATATCTTCACACTCTGAAACTCCACCTGTCTCTCCTATGTCTTACCTGACCTGCTCATCTCATAATAAAATAGTTTAGTTTATTAAAATTTAAAAATGAAGATCTAACCAGAGCTTTTTCACCTTTCTTCAACATTATTCTAGCACTGCTGTTCTCCTAAATATCTGAATAATATCATATAATATAAATACATGCAGGAAGCGCCTTCAAAATAAAAGCACGCGAGTGGAAAATGTTCTAATATTGGGGGGACATGCCCCCCCCATCCCCCCCCTCTTCCTACGCCTATGGGTGTCACATCTGCTGCTCTGAGATTCAGAAGAATGTGACTTTATAATGTGGGTTAATCCAGCAGCAGTTTTGTCTCTCAGGCATCATGTGAACATTGGAGACGTTTTGATGACGACATGTGATACAACATGGCGGCAGCAGCTCTGCTGGTTCTCATTTGATCGTTTTGTTCACGATGTTTTGATCTTTTAAGTTGAATCACTTTTGGTTCTGGATGCTGAGGAAGTTCAACCCGTTTCTTTATCCATCGGTTCCTCCAACATCTCTGACCGAACGGCCAGACAGAGGAGATCAGCGTCTCACCTGCCTGGACATCCAGCTCTTAGCATGCTAGCAGCTGGATATCCAGCTAGCAGCCTTCGGTCAGAGGCCTCTCACGATTCGTTGCGATACAGACTGCTACAGGAGATTCTTCTATCCATCTCTGATAATGTTTGGATGATAGGAGCTACTTTTAATTTTTCTTTAGATAAATAAAGTATTTTAATTGAGTTGATTCTATTTATCTCTGTTTACATGACAACCAATAATCCGGTTCTGTTTATCAGTCGTTTCCAGACTTTCTGGACGTATTTTTAACATTTTCCTTCAGATTTTGTCAGATTTATTTTTAAATAGTTTATCTGGCCAGTTTTTTTTATTCCTACCTGGAAGCATTGAGAGTCTCTGATTGGCCCAAAGTGAGTCTGGATCAGCAGACTCATTAATTACAAACCTATAAAGTTTCTAATTGATTTTTATGCTGATCTCAATTTTTTTCTCTCCTGATATTAAAGCTGAATGTTTTTATCTGTATGTTTTAAATTATCTTATTGTCCCGTTGAGTTTTATAGCTGCTGTTCCCAGTTTAAAATCTGATCTAGTGAGTCTGAGAGTTAAAGTTTTGCTGTAGTTCCTCTGTGTTTGTCCATCAGGTGTGAACGATGCGACCGCAGCTTCACCCAGGCGACGCAGCTCAGCCGCCACCAGCGGCTCCCCAACGAGTGCAAACCGCTCAGCGAGGGCAGCGAGTCCATCGAGGTGGATTAACCTCTGACCTCCGGCCGTCCAGAACGCCGACCCGTCCAGAACGCCGACCCGTCCAGACGTCGGCCCTCCTGAACTCCACCGACGTTCGGCCCGTTGGCAGAAACCAGCCGATCCTCTGATCCGTTTCTGATCCTCTGATCCGTTTCTGCTGCCGAACTGGAGCAGAAACTGATCCGGTTCAGAGAAACGGAGCGAAGCCACCAAACCAAAGATCGGACCGGTCGGGTTCTGGACACGGATATTTACTTTGTTCCAAAGAAAACCTCCTGAAAAGCCAAATGAAGCGACTGATTGTCTCGCCGACCCGTTTCGGCCCAAACCCACAGAAAGAGAAAAACATCTAATATTTATCTTCCTGCTCATGTTCTGCTGCTGCACTTTGATTTTGGGTTGTTAAGTTAATATTTGCAGCTGTGATGTTGATAAATGTACAGAGGGATTTTTTATAGAAATGATCCCAGAGTTAATATGAAGCACGACTTCAATCATCTTCACCTTCAGATGTTTCTACTTCCTGTTTTCTAAATCTCCTTCCTTCTTCTTCTCTCAGAGTTTATTTGAAGCACCGAAGCTTCAGACGTGTAAATAATGATGAAGATCCGGTTTGAAGCTCTGAGGGTTGAAGTGAAAACAGTCGTTGTGCCTGAGAGTTAAAAAGCTTTAAATCGGTTCCGATCCAAAGAAACGGCCCAAATCAGCTCAGAAGGATGTTCCACTCAGGAACCGACCCACATGAAACACTTTGATCTGGACCTTTCAGAATAAAAGACTGGAACGAAGGAGACGACTCAGCGTTTTATTACAATGCTGGTTCTGCTGGATCCGCCCACCGGACCGGTTTCCTCTTCAGAACTGGGCGGATTTAAATCTGGACTCTGAGCCCTGAGGAACTCCTCCCTCCTGAGTGAAGCATCCCTGTTTTCACGGCGCAGACTGAGCCCAGGCTGAATGTGGACATCAGATCCACTTCCTGTTTGGATCCAGAGGATCTGAAGTCGGTATGATTTCTAAAACTTTCCATGTTTAATAGGAACCAAAGATCCAGGTTGAGTTCAGGTTCTGCTTCCTGCCGTCGCTCTGATCTCTGCATGAGTTTCTTTCTCCTGGTTTTGTTTTTTTAACAAACGTCATAAATCAAAATAACTTTGATCCGTTGGAAATAAAACTGAGATCCTTTTGATTCTGATCTGCAACTTTCTCTGGTTTTTTTCCTTCTGTTTTATTTCATTTACATTTTCACCATAAAGTTTCTGATCCTAAATGACCAGATCCACAGAAAAAAGCAAAAATAAAATGTTCATGTTTCAAATTTCCCAGTTTCATAAATGTTAAGATGATAAATTAAATCCACCAAACCGTTTGATTATTTCAATTTAAAATATTTCCATTTGAGTCTCTTACATGCAAAAAAAGCTCTTTTCTAGATCTCTAGTAATATTTGTTATATATTTTAAGTTTACATTTTTTCCCTCCCTACAGAAATGACCATTTTTACCCTGAAAATGAAAAATGTATTAATATTTATTTATTTGAAGAAAACACATGAAGCAGTGAGGGATTTATTTAGTTTAATGTTTACATTTATTTTTATTTTTCATATTTTCTGTTCAGATGAAGATGTAACTTGGACACAAAAATGTTTTAAAGCTTATAGTAGAATTATTTAAATGAACATTAACATCTGTACATTTACATTAAAAAAACTATAAAAACATTGTCAGTTTTAAGGATTAAAATCTGGAGCTTTGTAAGAAAACCATAAATATTTACTTTTACAAATGAGAATTATTTGTTTTATCTGGGTTCAATATTTCATGTTTACATGGATATTCAGTCATTTTCATGACATAAAAACAGATTAATTTAAGCTGCATTTTAAACTAATGGTGCAAAAAATACAGAAGGGATTTTCTGTTCTTGCTTGTTTTAAAATAAATAAAAACTTTTTTTTTAATTCCCAGCCAGGAATTTACATCAATGCAGCAAAAATTAGTTAAAAAATACAATTTAATATACATTAAAAATGACCAGAATGGAAGAGGAGATATTGATCTTTAAGTAAATGTTATTTCCTAAAGTTAATCGTTTACTGATGTTTTATTTCTGCGGTGTGAAGCTCATTTCATCCCCGTCCTTCACCTCCTTCCCTCCTTCACCTCCTTCCCTCCTTCCCTCCGTCTCAGTCTGCAGATTATTCCTGTGAGGATTCCAGAAAAATCCCCAGAACAAACATGGCGGCGCGTCGCTTCATCCATCATGGCGGCTTTTTCCCTGTGAGAACCGGATCTGAACCCGCAGCCCAAACAAACGACCCGTTTCAGGACGTTTCCCTCCAGGCTCCGACAGCCGGATCGGGTTTCATGTAATCAGATTACAGCAGTGATAGTTTTAATTAGCTAGAAGGAAAACAAACCGAGGAGCTGCTGACGGACGAGGGAGAAAAGTCTGAGCTTTTCCTGCTGGTCGTCACTCAGTAGAGGCTTTAAAACATCAGCAATGCTCAGATTTACAATATTTAACATCAATCTGGGGGAAAAACTACAAATTTAAACAACAAAACACATAAAAAATACAAACATGACGGAGTTTTAGGGTCACAGTAGGAAAAAAAATTATATTTCAAGAATAAAATCGTAGCAAGAGGTCAGCCAACACTTTCTTATATTTCAACTTTACTGCTGATTTTTAACATTTTTTATTTGTATGGACCTAAAAGTCCTAAAAGTGAGTTTACTGTGATTTACATTTTTATAAAATCTTAAAATAATTAAATATCCACAGTATAAAAAGGGTTTCAAACTGTTTCCTTGTCAGTTGTTTTCGGTTTATTCAGGTTTTTACTTTTGGTCTGAGGCCGAACTAAGAGATTTCATGGCCCACCTTTGGCCCCTGGACCACCCTTTGGACTCTCTGGTTTAGATCAAAGTGTAAATAAAGAGCCGGACTCTGAAGGTCTGAACCGGTGGATCCTGTGAGGGAAGCTGCTCCAGAATCCGTCTGGATCTTAAACCCAGAAAGTGAAGCAGCAGCTGGTTGACGCCTCCTTCCTGCTGCAGGTCGGCGGCCATGTTGGACTTCACTGTAATTAATCAGTTTAATTTGAATTCAGAAGACGTTTTTGCTGCCAAGTTATTAAGCTCAACAACAAAAATATTTACTGTTATTAATCTGTTATTAAATTCTTCAGACAGGACTGAAGTTCAGCTCTCCAGTTTCAGGAGCTTCTTTAGCCTGGACGCTAACATTAGCGTAGCATCTGTGGTTAGCATCAAGATGCTAGCTTCACTGATAAGCTAGCTGCTTTTAGCCCATCCTGAACATGATGGTCTTTTCCAGATTGTTCTCCAGAGAGAAGCGGCTTTAAATCACTGATGTTGGATTTATGAGCGCAGCAGAAATGAGTAGCTTCAAAATAAAAAGCATTAAAAGCTGTTATTAATTTACATAAAGTTCCACAGAACTGATATTAAAAATACTAACTAGCTTTGATGAGATGAAAAATAACCAGATGTCAGGAAAAAGATGTTTATTAGACATGAAGACGAGAGATTTGGTTCAATCAAGTCGCTAAAATTAAAGTTTTAATTTGTGGATATTCAGTTAATTGTTGCTTTTTAAAATGGCCTTTTATTTAAATTTTATTCCCACTAATAGAATATTTGTGACAGCTAAGGTGTGAAAATATGGAAACAATTTGTTTACTTTTTTATTTTCAGATTAAATGTTTTTTAAAATCTAATTTTACTTGAGAAACATTTGTAACTTTATAGTTTGTTTAATGTGACAAAACCAGAGTCCAGAATAATGTTTGTCTCAGTTCTGCTCTATAATAAGAAACGATGAGAACAAACCCAGGAGAAACTGGAAACCAGCAGTTTAATGGTTTAATGGTTTAAAGGTTTTAATGGTTTTAATGGTTTGCTTTAGGTGGAGCTTCATGCTGGACATTTAACAGACTCTCACACTTTCAGATCCAATTAGTCCTGAACTTAAGGAGTTTTTCATCTCAGGTCTGATTGGAAACACATTGGAGAAGCAAAGTGGGAGAAAAAACCGCAAATTATGAGTTTATGTTGTAGATTTAATGTTTATTTATCCTGTTAAATATGTTTTCTGTATCTTCTGATCCATAAACGCCTCAGTTAGAACATCAGAGCAACAAAACTGAACTTTTAACGTAAACTGGATGTTTATATGTAACCTAGTGGTGGAAGTGTGAACTACATGTGGAACGGAGCGAAATTTAAAATCTGTAAATAATCTGAAATCTCAGCGAGAATTTGGCAAAAAAAATTAATTCAGCCAGACAAATGTCTTCTGCACCTGATGCATCAGGACAACAAGAATTATGTTCATAATTTAAAATCTATAAATGATCTACAGAAGCTTTTTAGCGACATTCAGTAACTAAGGAAAGAAAATGAGTATTAATGGTATTGAGGCAACTTTAATCATTAAGGTAGAAAAATAAACTACGTTTATTTATTTTGATTACACAACTTTCTAAAAATCATTTGTGATCAGTTTCAAAGTCACACCTGATCAATAACAATATTGATAAAATACTCAAGACTAAAATTGAAAAGTTTTGTTCGTCAATTCAAATATCTGAATTTAATGGATTGGATTTATTGTTTTAGTTTAGAAACTAAATTTATTCTGCAGCTGCAACAAAAAGTTTTCTAGAGTTTTAATTTAGCTCAAGCTGAAAAAATTAAACTATAAAATATGCAGATTTAACCGTTTTGGTGGAATAAACCTGTGAAATTCTCTGTAAAGAAAAAAATCCTGCTGCCATCATTAATGCAAAAATACTTTATTCCAAACAAAAAGACAAACCAATAAATAAAACGACATGAGGCTGCAGCGCCACCTGCTGTCTGAAATCAATCATGTCAGTAAAAACGCTTCGCATGTCGAGTCGCATCATCACATAAACGTCACATGATCTGAGAAAAGTTAGTTTATAATCGAACCGACGACCAAACAGCCTGCAGAAACATCTGAAGGTGTAAAATAATTTATGACTTTAATATAAACGTAACAGCTGAACGTCGGGTTGGATCAGAACTTAACGCTTCAGGAGAAAAATGATTCTGACCCGTTTGTTCTGATCCGCTAACAGAAACAGTTTGACTTGATCAGGTGACATGAAGGGAACCAACATTCAGGCCTGAAAACTGAGATGATTCCAACGTCACCAGTCGGTTCAGCGTATGAATATTTATGAGCTGCTGCAGATCAGAGCTGAAAACATCTTGATTTTATCAATGTTTCCGTTTTCCTGGTGAAGTTTCTGCGCTAAGTTAGCCGATTCTACGGAAGCCCAGAGAGCCAAAATGAACATCTTTCCATTTTCTAAGTCTGACCAAATGTTTTTCTCTCCACTGTAAAACAAAGTAACGTAAAATATTTTTAAGTGCATCTTCACTGAGCTGGTGGCTTTTTGTGGATAAAAAAAGTCAAAAACACAGAGAAACGAGGCGATGATAAATTAAGTGTTAATCATCAGGACTTAAACTTACAAATTTATTAAAATTATAAAAATAAAATCGTTACAAGAATAAACTTGTAATAGTAAGAAATTGGAGAAAAATATGCAAATAGCTGTAATAATACAATAGTTGTACCGACTGACTATTTTCATAATTTGTTTTCTTAGCTTGGCTTTAACACTGAGTGTAAAAAAAAAAAAAGTTATTTTTCTGCGTTGGATAAGAAAATAAAATACTTATAAAAATCTGAAAATATTTAATTTGTCCTTTTTGTTCCAAATAAAATGAACTTAATTTTGGTCAAATACGGGGGAAGAAAATAAATATTCAATAATTAAAGCTATTTTAAATGATTAATTTAAAGTGGAGACACAAGCAACACGGTCAGACGTAGAAAATGCGTCTTAAAAAGTCCAAACTCTTCAGGTTTTCTGTTAGATTTACATTCATTTACATAAAAACCTCACCTGCTGTTTGTCGATGGGAATCCAACCTTCAACACCAGAGTTCTGGTTCTGATCAGCTGGATATTGATCAGCTGATCAGAAAGAGCAGAGCAGCTTCAGACGCTGTAAAAACTAAAGTTTTATTTCTGTGAAACGTCACTGGAGCCGCATCAGGCTCAGTTCCTGTCTGTGGGCCTCAGGCTGAACGTCGCCGTCCGATTGGCCGGCGTGGCGGCCGGCTGCCTCTGATTGGCCGTCAGAGCTTCCTGTCCCTCATGGCTTCCTGTATCTGCCTGCTGAGCTCGGCGATGATGCGGTCGTCGTGCGTGTAAACGCCGGTGCGCAGCAGCGTGTCTCTCTCCTCCAGCAGGCGGCTCAGGTGTTCCTCCGCGCTCTCGCTCAGGTGCAGGCTGGGGGCGGAGTCTGGCTCCGGGGGGGCGGAGCCTAACTTCTCCTCTTCCTGCTTCTTCAGCCTGGAGGGCAGGAGATGCAAACGTTCAGAGAAAAACACTAAACAAAACATTTCACCTATTTTCAGCTCCGCTAAACAAGTTAGTTTGGCTAATGTTAAAGCGCTAATAATGCTAATGCTAAAGAGCTAATCCTGCTAAGGCACTAATGCTTAAGCGCTAATTCTGCCAATGCCATGGCACTAATCCTGCTAATGCTAAAGCGCTAATCCTGCTAATGCTAAAGCGCTAATCCTGCTAATCCTAAGCACTAATCCTGCTATTGCTTAAGCGCTAATCCTGTTAATGCTAAGCCTCTAATCCTGCTAATGCTAAAGCGATAATCCTGTTAATGCTAAAAAAGCGCTAATCCAGCTAATGCTAAGGCTCTAATCCAGCTAATGCTAAGGCGCTAATCCTGCTAATGCTGAAGCCCTGAAGCAGCACAGTGTTTATTCCATCTCCAGTGTTCCTGCAGGCGTCGGTCCTGACCTCCTGACCTCTGACCCTGCAGCCTTCCTCACCTGTTGAGCTCGTTCCTGATGTCGTCCAGCTCCTGGCGGTCCTGCCGCACCGTGTCCTTCTCCTCTGTTGCCAGGTAACGGAGCCTCATGGCCTCCAGCTCCGCCTGCTGCTTCTTCAGCCGGGCCAAGGCGTTTTCCTGCTCCCTCTGCGTCAAAACGTTAGCGTTAGCATCGCGTTAGCATCTGAACCCTCCACATCTCCACTAAAATCATCAGCAAACAGACCTCTGACCTCTGACCTCGGCGCCGAGTTCAGCCTAATCAGAGCGCAGAGCGGCGGCGAGTTTGTCTGCTGGTACATTTTCATGAAGTTTCCCTGAGGAACCAGAGACCCGCCGACAGGAAACCTCATCAAAACGTCGCACGTCTGTCCGCCGCCCGGCCCGGTTCGCCAGAACCGCTGGCCTGAGGTCAGGGCGACCCGTAAATCAGCGCCGCGCCGTCAGAGCGGCTCGGCTCTGACGGCGGATAATTACAGAAACAAAGGTGGAGGTCCGAGCCGATCGGGACGGAAACAAACCGTTTGGGTTTGAACGGGTCAGAACCGCAAAACGGAGAGACGACGTGAATTCGTTTCACTCCGATATAAACAAAGTTCTGAGGATCCGGAACCGGGTGATGACGGGTCAGAACCCGGAGGATCTGGATCTGATTGGAGGAGCTTCACTCTCAGCAGGGATTTGAACTTGTGTCTTTATTTACTTCAGCAAAACTCAGTTTTTGCCAAATCCTGTATCTTTCTGTTCTTCTAAATCTGCTCCTTAGTGCATCTTTTCGGGGTTGGTGCTGCCTCTAGTGGTGTGGAGGAAACACAGCTAATATAATTACATTACTAAATCAGAATACTGAAAGTCTTTATTATTTATCATTAGTTTTTCATTCTCTTCAGAATGTAGAGCTAATTAAATTATCTAGACCTTAAAGTGGTTCCAGTTTCTCTCGATGCTCAACCTGTTGAAACATTTTAAATACCTTGGTTTGTTCCTGGACACTCAGATCAACTTTGCTGAAAACACTGACTATATTTTAAAGAACTGATCTCAGAGACTCTGCCTTCAATAAGACTTAGTGATCATGGGGTGAAACAACTAGACTCATCTCTACTCAAATGTCTTGAATTTGGGGGGGAATAAAGTCATATTTACTTATAACTACAGAGGTTTCAGTGAATCTTCATATGAATCTGGTGGGTTTGGTACCTCAGAAACCGTCAAGAACCTCTGGACTCGACCAACAGATGAAATGTCTGAATCTTCTCCTCGTCGAACCGCCAGCAGGAAGAAGAATCGGCTTCCATTCTACAAGTTTCCTGTTTGGGTTTCTGAGGCCCAATCCTCCATTTTTTTAACAATAAAATATCTGTTTATGTTCCTGTTCATAAAAGCGACTCGACTTCCTGCTCGGCCCTAAAACACCAGGTTTAGCTGCGAGCCTCACATCTTTCATCCGGTCCCAATATTTTCCCTCCTAAGAGCAACTCCAGGTCCGAGTCCCAGTGTTTGGACCCGGCGCCGTTTGGGCCTCGGCGCCGAAACATCATCAATCCTCAGGAGTTTATGATCCGCCGGGCGAAACGGGAGGCGAGAACAAAATGGCGAGGAGGAAACCCAAACAGAACCGGGTTCAGAACCGGCCCAGTAAACAGAGAGACGACCTGCAGGAGGAGGAGGAGGAGGAGGAAGAGGAGGAGGAAGAGGAGAAAGAGGAGGAGTAAACAGAGAGACGACCTGCAGGAGGCGCCAGAACCTTAACGATCCATAAATCACCCCATGTTTTCACTGCAACCACCAAGAGAACGGAGGGGGGCGGAGCCACAGGAGGAGGAGGATGAAGAGGAGGAGGAGGAAGAAGAGGAGGAGGAGAAAGAGGACAGGAAAGAGGAGGAAGAGGAGGAGGATGATGATGATGAAGAGGAGGATGAGGATGAAGAGGAGGAGGATGATGAAGAAAGGAGGAGAAAGAGGACAGGAAAGAGGAGGAGGATGAAGAGGATGATGAAGAGGATGAAGAGGAGGAGAAAGAGGAGGATGAAGAAGAGGATGATGAAGAAGAGGAGGAGAAAGAGGACAGGAAAGAGGAGGAGGATGAAGAGGAGGATGAGGAAGAGGAGGATGAGGAAGAGGAGGATGAAGAAGAGGATGAAGAGGAGGATGAGGAAGAGGAGGAGGAGGATGAAGAGGAGTAAACAGAGAGACGACCTGCAGGAGGCGCCAGAACCTTAACGATCCATAAATCACCCCATGTTTTCACTGCAACC